>JBBPBR010000003.1:64880449-64900942 GCA_037974775.1 Cicer pinnatifidum
ACAAAACAAATATAATAATAACATTTAATAAAATAATATTATAAAAGTTAATTTATTTGAAATTTCTATTTTATTAAATGTTATTATTACTTTCGTTTTATAGTTGTACATAATAACGAACATTGTAATAACATATAACGCAATTGAACTATTAAATAAATATTTAATTATTACTTTATTTAACAACTCTCTTTTATTATATGTTATTATTATCTTCATAATATAGTTGTACTACTTGACGAAGATAATAAAAACATATAATAAAATAAAGTTGTCAAATAAAGTACTAATTACATATTTATTTGATAAACACAATTTTATTATATGTTATTATTATCTTCATTATATAGTAAAACAATAAAACAAAGATAATAATAACTTATAATAAAATGGTGTTGTCAATTAAAATAATAATTACTTATTTATTAGAAAACTTTATTTTATTAAATATTGTTATTATATTCGTTTTGTAGTTGTACTTAATAAAAAACGATAATAATAACATATAGTAAAATAGAGTTGTCAAATAGTAAATTATTTCATATTTATTTGACAATTCAATTTTGTTATATGTTATTATTATCTTCTCTATTTAGTAATACTATAAACGAAGATAATAATGACATATAATAAAATAGAGTTGTCAAATAAATATGTAACTATTAATTTATATGATAATTCTGTTTTATCATATGTTTGACTGCACAACGAAGATAGTGATGTAGCTAAATATCACTAGAAGGGGGGTTGAATAGGGATTTTGCTGCTTAAAAATAATTTCTAAGTGTTTTAAAAACTATCCTCTCGCTGAGGATGGCTGGCTCGAGGATGAGATTTTTCAACTTGTTAGATCTAAGTTGAGCAAGAGAGTAGAAGTAGAATAAGAGAGACACACACACAATTTTATACTGGTTCACCCAAAGATGGCTACGTTCAGTCCTCACACCCTTGTGAGATTTCACTAACTTTCAACCAGATCGATCCTCAACCAGAGGACGATTACAAAACGTGTATTCTTTAGCTTCACCAAGCTTACAATCAATTTCCGAATATTTCCAAGTGTAACTCACTAGGAAATTACAAAGTGATAAGAGAGTGATTGATACTTAATACTTTCTCAAAAGATTTACAAAGATATAGTGTAGGATCAAAGAAAGTAAGAAGTGAGGGTGTTTAACTCTTGATAGCTTTTAAGATACTTGATCTTTTTATGCAAGTGTGTTGTGTGTCTTCCAATGGAGAGCTTGTATGCATTTTATAGAGATCTAAATCCTTGATGACCGTTGGACCTTATTTCAAAACAATCCAAGTCTTTCATCATATTTACGGAATTGTCATTATAGCCATCCTCACTTTTCTTGTGACTTGATCTTGACAAGTCGTTGTCAATTCTCTTTTTCCAGCAATGCACAGCTGTTATTTGACCATGTGAGCTGTATTTTTCGAAGACTTTAAGGTCTTGTGATGTTCATATCATAAGCCAGGTCTTTTATGACCATTGGAAAAACCATTTGAGAAATGCCAAGGTTTTTCTTCATAATTACGAAAATGCCATTCAGCTCATTTGAAATATGCATTCCATGTTCAAGTACGAGGTAGTTGTTTTCTTGGCATTTGGGGACACGTGATGTCCTTTTCTTTTTCCTTGTTTTAAGGTTTGAATATTGTGTGGAGTCAATTTCCTTCTCTTTCTTCAATGCCTTGATAAAGCTTCACATGTGAGCTTTTTCTCTTTCCTCCATTTAATGCCTTCAACCAACATGTGATGTCCTATTCTCTTCCTTCCTTCAAGACTATGGGAAGGCTTCACGTGAATGCTTCTTGCCTTGCCTTAAGACACGTGATCCATTTATTTAGGGCATGTTTCTTGTTACCTTTTTGTATATTTGAATTTAAATCCTTTTGTATCACATAAAGGTGCATGTAGCCTTTTGCCTAATAAGCCTAAGATGTGATATGTTGTTTTCATAAAGTGTTGGGATGCATTTCAAAATGTTGACTTTAGGCACATGCTACTACCATCATTCACCGTGCCTTTCTTTTTCATTCTTGCAACTTTTCTTCAAAAGCCTTTCTTTAAAATAATAGTATTTTGCCTTTATTGAATGAATCAAACAATTCATTCTTTAATACCATTCAGCCCTTGTTTAATGAATTCAAATAATTCATTTTATAATACTATTGGGCCCTTGTTTAATGGATTCAAACCCGTGAGAATACAAAACTGCAGTTTCCTCAGCTCGTGAGGCCATCCTCGGCCTTTCCATACTTAGCATTTAACTCAAAGTTATCTTCTTTTTTCTTGATGAAAGATAACCTGTTTTCTTATGTAAATACACTCAAGAGCACAATCTTTTCATTAATTTTGTTATCATTAAAACCAAGTTAGAGAGATTTTGTCTCAACAATCTCCCCCTTTTTGATGATGACAAAATTCTTTTTAGATTATGATTTTTGTATTATGCAAGAGTGAAATAATTAAACTCCCCCTCAATCATACAAGTGATAATTTTGAAAAATTTCCCTTTTTAACATTCAAGTGAAAGCAATTTTTTGAAATTCTTCAATATTGAGGTAAATAGAGCATTCATAAACACCTGGAATTAATTCTAGCAACTTAAGCAACATACCATAGGTTCATGAATTCAGCCATAACAATTATAACAATTCAACCATAACATCATAACAACATATAAACCATCATAACAACATATAATCCATAACCATCATAACAACAGTAAGCAAAAAACAAATGATTTTAAATATGTTATCATAAGACATAATCTTACACCCCCTGAATTAAGTCAACATCAAAAAGCATAAAATAGATTAAAACAGAGTCATTCAGCGGAAGATGATGAAGAGGTAGACATGGGGGCAAAAGGGAACTGGGCTGGTAGCTTAGGCGGTTGATCATGGGCAGCAGCTGATGAACCTAAATGTTTGGTTACCCATTCCAGAACGAGTCCAAATTGATTAAGGGTTTTTTGAACGTGAGAAAAGTTATCCAACATTTTCTTTTGATCTTTCCTAATCGTTTTGAGCAGCTTTAAAACCTTTTTGTTTTCTGCCGATTTCATGCTGATGGTAGGATCACGGGCCTTTTTGGATTTTTATTTTTTAACCTTATCCTTGGAGAAATTTGCAACATTTGGTGACACAGAAGATTTTGATTTTTTGGGGAAATCTGGACCAGAATTAGATAAACCAATATTTGGAGAGATAGGGGAAGAGTTCAAACTTACTTGAGATGGAACAGTGGATGCCTTTTTATGCAGGTTCCTATGAGGACTTTTGGAAGAGTGATGATCGTATGAGACGTTTAGATCAAAGAATAAATCCTCACCATCACCATTCTTAGCTGGAGGAGTAGCCGTATGGGTTGATGAATCCTTACTGACTTGTGGAGAATTTGGAAGTGTTGAGCCAGCAGAGTTAAAAGAGGGGGTGCGTGAATGAGATAGTGGCGAGGCAGACCTTTGTTTCTTTGAGGCAGTTTGTTCTTTCTTTGAGATGGGGTTCGGTTCAGGCTTAGTAATACGCAGTTGTTTAATGTTTTTCAGAGAAAAGAAATTATTGCACTGCATACTCTCTTCATCATCCAGGGGTACTTTAAAGAACTTAAAGATTTTGGTCAAGATCATTCCATAAGGAGCTGATCGACCCACAATGACAGCATTCAACATATAGCTAAAAATAATATTTCCCAGATGAAGAGGTGTTCCAGATAACAAATGATGAAGGATCAGAATGTCAAGTTCTGTTACCTTTTCATAACTCCCAGCCCGAGGTGTGATCGAGTGAACACATATGTTGTGATAGATCCGACACATAGAAGGAAGGTTGGAAGCTATAAGAGGTTTCTTAGGATCTATCAGAATATTTTGAAGGACAGAATTTCGAGTGACCATATACTGCATATACCACGTTTCAGCAAAGCAGTGGGCTCCAATATCTTGTATATTGAGGATTTTGCACAGAGAAGAAGGGTTTATGTCCAACTGTACTCCCTTGAGTACAAAACTGAATCCAGTGCTACCTTTACATCCATTGCAAGCAGCATAGAAGGCCTTTACTAGCCTTGGGTATTGCGGTTCATTAACCCTAAAGAAAGAGGTCCAGCCAAATTTATCAAAAAATTTTATAACATCAAAGCCACCATTTTTCAAGTTGATTAGGTCAATATGCTTGCCATGAACCACAAATTTGTGAATCCATTTTGAGGTGTAGTTTAACTCCGAATCTGTGGATTCAAAAAGAGAAACAGGAGGTGGTTTGGATGGCCGAGATTTCTTTGAAGTCTTTTTAGGAGATTTAGTTTTTAGCCCTTTGGAAGAGGAAGGCTTGGAGGAAGATTTAGGGTTTGGTTTAGTAGAGGGGTTTCCTTTTGAACTTTCCAAGTCAATGACATGCTCAGTAGGGTCCTGAGGAATTTCTTTGTTTGAATGAACAACCCTAGATTGAATTCTGGAGGACCTTCTGGTGGAAGTAGTGGGTTTTGAGGACTTCTTTGGTGTTTTGGAAGAAGGTTGAGGCGGATTAGAAGATGCCCTAGGAGGGGATACAGATTTTTGCTTAACTTCATCCCCAGCAGATTTAGAACTGGAATAGTTTTCAGAATCTGTTTTAGGATCAAAAGGGCGCATTTTTCGTTTGGCACAAATTTGATTCGAGCCATTGTTGTTGATAGAACTTACCCAGAGGAAGATGAAATTTGTGAATGAAGAGAGAAAGAAACCTAAGTAATGTTAGGGTTTAGGGTTTAGGGTTTAGGAAGCTAGGTGCATTTGATTTATATGCTCCAGCATAAGGGGGAATGTTAAATATTATATTAGAATGTAAATAATATATATGGACTGTAAGTAAGTATTCTGGCCTGTTAGCATTACTGTAAATTAGGGTTACTTAATATCCTGTGTCTATATAAAGAGATTCCGCTGTGTAATTGAAACATACGGGTTATTCTATATATGTCTCTCAATACTCTTTATATTCAACATTCTCCTTACCAAGGATTTTCACTCTAACTTGATCAAAATCTGAGTTGAGTCCCACCAAGAAATCATAGACTCTATCATGTTCAATATACTCCTTAAGTAATGTTGCATCTGTTGAAGACTTGGCTTTTATAACTCTGTAATGATTCAACTCCATCCACAAAAGCTTTGAGATGATTTGCATACTCAGTAACATTGTTTCCCTGCTTAGCAGCCACAGTTTTCACCTTCACATCGTATGTTTAGGCAACATCTTTAGCTTTGGAATAAGTCTCTTCTAATGCCTTCCAAAACTTCTTCGCAGTGCTGAGAAACATGCAAGTGTCACTGATTTCTGAGGTCATTGCATCCCATAACCATGCCATGATCATACAATTTTTTTGTTTTTTATTATAAGTAATTTTAACTAATTTTTCAAATTTTATTTTTACTATTCCTCTAATACTCTATTAATACTCTATTTATATTATTAAATTAAATATTTTTATTAATTTTATAAGACTTAATAAATGTGCAATTGATTAAATTTAGTTATAATAAGGAATAGTAGAAGTACTGCTTAATTAAATACAATTAATCTTTTTGATTGGTCTAATTTGCATTGTTAGTTTAAAATGGAGACTTGTGGGTGTACTATGAGCGCAAAACAAATTTATTAGTTGAGTTCAGAAAAGTAGGCAACCATAACAAATTGGGCCAATTAGTGAAAAGACCCTGACCAATATGAATAAGAAAAATTGTACTATTGATTGAAAATAGGGAAATATATTACAAGATAATCTCCCATGTGACCTTAAGAGCAATGTTCATTAAGAATTTGGAACCTAGGTTACTGACTGAATAATACAAAATTACTCCTTTATTCCACTACTCTCCCTTATGTGTAGTTGTTTACCTCCCCTATCTGCCACATAAGCATTTCTCCTTTAACATCACTATCCACCCAATTATTTGACTTAGCCTAAATCTAGTGTCTTCATTGGGAACTATAACTATAAAACGAAAATAATAATAACATATAATAAAATAATGTTGTCATATAAATATGTAATTATTACTTTATTTGAAAATTATATTTTATTATATGTTATTATTATCTTCGTTATGAAATACAACTACAAAACGAAGGTAATAATAACATTTAATAAAATAGAGTTGTCAAATAGATATGAATTTTTACTTTATTTGACAACTCTATTTTATGATATATTATTATTATTATTATTATTATCTTCGTTATGAAATAAAATATGATATCTCTATTTTATTTGGGTGTTATAGTTTATGGTGTTTGGGTTTAGGGTTTGAGGGTATGGAATGTAAAGTTTAAGGTTTCGGGTTTCGGATTTAGGGTTTTGGGTTTAGGGTTTCAGGATTAGGGTTTCAGGTTTATGGTTTCATGTATAGGATTTAGGGTTTAAGGTTTCATGTTTAGAGTTTCGGGTTAAGGGTTTCATGATCATGGTTCAAAGTTTTGGGTTTAGGGTTTCTTGTTTCGGGTTTAGGTTTTTGGGTTTAGTTTTTCGGGATAAGGGTTCCAAGTTTAGGGTTTCAGGTTTAAGGTTTTGAGTTTCGTGGTTAGAGTTTCAGGATTAGGGTTTTGGGTGTAGGGTTTCTTGTTTTAATTTAGAGTTTTTGGTTTTGGGTTTAGGGTTTTGGATTTTGTGTTTAGGTTTTCGAGTTTAGGGTTTTGGGTTTCGAGATTATGGTTATAAGTTTAGGGTTTCAAGTTTAGTGTTTCAAGTTTAGCGTTTCAGGTTTAGGGTTTTAGGTTTAGTGTTTCAGGTTTTAGGTTTAGGGTTTAGAGTTTAAGGTTTTAGGTTTTCAAGTTTAGGGTTTCAGGTTTATGTTTTTGGGTTTCATCTTTAGGGTTTTAGATTTTGGCTTTTGGGTTAGGTGTTTAGGGTTAAGGGATTCGGGTTCAGGGTTTTGGGTTTCGAGTTAAGGGTTTCAGGATTGGGGTATCGGATGTAGGGTTTAGCATTTTGGGTTTAGGTTTTTGGTTTTAGGGTTTAATGATTACAGTTTTAGGTTTAAGGTTTTGGGTTAAGAGTTTCAGGATGAGGGTTTAGAGTTTAGGGTTGAGGGTTTCTGGTTTGAGGGTTGAAGGTTTAGGGTTTAGGTTTTAGGGTTTTAGGATTTAGGGTTTAGGGTTTAGAGTTTAGAGTATTTAATCTAAGAACTAATGTTGTAGAAATAAGTATGCACATATTATTTGATGAGTTTGATGACTTAGATATAAGTAAAAAAGATGAGGAAGAAGAAACTCCAAATGAGTTACAACAACAAAACAGTCTGCAGAAAACAGAGATTGATAAACAAAAAGCTGGAGAACAATTGAAGATCATCCTCAAACACAAATCATTGGAGACACTGCTGATGAGATTCAAACAAGATAATCATTCAAGAATGATGAAAACAACATGTCAATGATATCCTAGATTGAACCAAAATCAATTAAGGAATCCATTATTGATCAATCTTGGATAGATGCCATGAAGGAAGAACTGCTGCAGTTTGAAAAAAAAAAGAAGTCTAGACACTGGTACCTGATCCATTAGATCAAACAATTATTGGTACACGATGGGTTTGCAGAAATAAACTAGATGAAGAAGGTAAGGTTATCAGGAACAAAGCAAGATTAATGGCTCAATGTTACAATCAATAAGATGGTATAAATTATGATGAAACATTTGCTCCAGTTGTAAGGTTAGAAGCTATTTGTATACTTTTTGCATATGCATTTCATAAGCTTATTAAATTGTTTCAAATGGATGTTAAAAGTGCATTTTTAAATGGATTCTTGAATGAACAAGTTTATATGAAAAAACCCCTAGGTTTTGAAAATCAATCAAAACCAAATTATATTTTCAAACTTACCAATGCTCTATATGGCTTAAAACAAGCACCAAGACCCTTGTATGAACGAATGACTTCATTCTTAATCAAAAATGGATTCTTAAGAGGCAAAATCAACACTACATTATTTAAGAAAACCAAAAAAAATGACTTACTTATTGTTCAAGTATATGTTGATGATATCATTTTTGGAACAACAATTGAAAAATAGTGTGAAGGTTTTTCAAAACTTATGCAAAGTGAATTTGAAATGAGTATGATGGGAGAATTAAGGTATTTACTTGGATTACAAATTAAACAATATGAAAACGACATTTTTATCTGTCAAGAACAATACATTAAAGATTTGTTGGTCAAATATAAAATGAATGAATCAAAGATCATGACCACTACCATGCATCCATCTTCTTCTTTAGAGAAAGATGAAAATGAAAATTCTGTTTCTGAAAAAGAATATTGAGGAATGATTGGCTCTTTGCTTTATTTAACTGCTAGTATGCTTGATATAGTATTTGCAGTGGGATTATGCGCTCGATTTCAATCAACACCAAATGAATCTCATTTGGCAGTAATAAAACAAATATTTAGATATCTTGTTGGAACCACTAATCTTGGTCTTTGGTATTGATTTACTCGTCATGAACGTTCTACTAAATATCCCAAATGTTCCCCAGCCCCACATCCAGAACGTTCTACTCGTCAAGAACGTTCTCCATCTCGTACTCCTTCTCATCACTCACCACCAGAACGTTCTCCTGCTCAACCATTCTCTATTTCCAATCCTCCAGAACCTTCTTCTCCTGTCCATACCTCTTCCCCCTCACCAAAACCCAAACACTCATCCACACCTGACACATCTGAACCTTCTTCATCTTCCCTTGAAACATCTGAACCCTCTTCATCTTCCCTTGAAACATCTCCATCCCCATATGAGACATCTGATCCATCTCCACCCTCAAAAATATTCAAATGAAACACACTCCCTCTTATTTTACCAAAAAATTCAAAGAATTTCAAAGCCAAATAGGCTCAACGCTCTATTGGAATCGACAGAGTTTTTGTGTTTGACAAACTTATAATCAATGGCAACACTGTCCAGCATCATATTGATGCACTAGGGTGGACTTCTTTTCTCCAAACATCTAAACATACTATACAAATGTTGTAATAGGCTTCTACTGCAATGCAACTACCATCCTAGAAAAATCCTTAATCGTCTCCACCATTAAGGGAATCAAGATCAAATTAACTCCAGATATCCTGGCTTCCATTCTTCAACTACCTAAAGAATGACCTTATGTTTTTGGAAATCAATGGTACTCAAATTTGAATCTCAAAGAGACTAAGGTCCTCTCTGACTTGTTTCAAGAAGGCTCAATTCGCTCCCTGTCCACATATCTGAAACCGCTTCCAAAGGTCTTCAACAACATGAGCCAACATACTCTCATTCTTCACTGTGTAAGCCATGAGTATGTATCTGCCAATGACGCCTTAATCATCTATCATCTCCTCAATTGTAAGTGTCTTAATCTTTCTCATGTGATCATTCAACACGTGATCTGTGCTGCCACGAAAGACTACAAGAAAAATATTGTTCCATATGGAATGATATTAATTAAGATATTTAGGCATTTTGGAATTCCCATCACCACTGAAAAATGACTCATTAAAATCTCCAAAGTTTCCACAAAAAACCTCTCCCACATATGCAAAACATTCTCTGCCCAAACTACCCTTACTCCGTCCTCCTTTCCCACCTCCTTAAAGCGTAAACGGTCTACTGGACGAAGAGCTACTACACACCCTATCCCATTCTCCCCTCAACCATCTAATCATGTAGGAAATACAATATCAGACACTGCTCCGGAACGTTCTTCACCAAACCCAGAACGTTCTCCACCAACTCAAGAACGTTCTTTAGAAAGAATCCAAACTCCATCAAACTTCTTTCCTCAACCATCCACCTTATCTTCAACAACTTTTCCCTCATACTCTCAAATACTTCGCTCTCCTCCTCATGACTTTGGTACTTTACTATCCAATTCCCATATATCTACCATGTCCCCACTGTTTGTGTCCCCACAAAAAACGAGCTTATCCAGTTTCGGTATTAGTCAGTTTATAAACTTTCCAGAAGTTGTTGGTCCATCTAATACAACCTACACACCAACTGATCCCTTAGCCTCCTTACCATCTTCCTTTGCCACTATTTCATCCATCTCTGAAACACCAATTCCATCCAACACAGTTGTTGCCACCACTTCTCAACCATCTACTTACCTTCATTCTTATCCTCGCTTAGTTGGAGAATGTCCTGACTAGTCTCCAAAGGAATTTTCTAATGGAGTTGGACAAACAGAGTCAAAAAAGTAAAAGAATCAATGTTGGAAAACAAAAGTAAAATAATACAAGATCTTCTGAAATTGTTGACTCTGCATTTGGACAAACAAATCAATTAAGCGTTTATTCAATAAATGTTTATCATGTATGCATTTATGATTAAGTTGATTCAATAATCAAAGAGCTTGTGAGGTTAAACTCATACTTATAACTCGTAAGCTATTTTTATAAGCTCTTTCAAGTAGTTTCATAAGTACTTATGTCATAAGATATCCCAAATAAGATCTTTCAAACACACCCTTAATTGGAAAAGAGGTGGCGGCCTCCAAAGAATTATAAGACAAACACAATACACTTTAACACTTTGAAGAAAACAAATAACATGAGATATGTTATCATCAGTTTTGGTCGAATTATAAGTTTGTACTTCAGTTGACCACAAATTAAACTATATGGTTACATAGAAGATCAAACCAGGAATTGTGCACTTCAATGGACACTCATTTAAATTTAAGGCACAAGAGGATCAGAAGTTGTTTACTCGTATAAAAGAATAAGACTGACTTACCATTCTATTAAATAAAATGAAAGGGTTGAGAGTGGATTCCTTTCTTCAATGAATTTCACCGAGGCGACTAGGGCAACTTTTTTGTAAGAGACGCACAACTCAAGCCAACTTCTATCAGTTCAGGCGGAAGGTCAGGGGGATGATACAATGAACCTTCTCTTCGGTATGCGATATCAGTATGTAAAGTTAATTTTTCTCTGAGGAAGATCAAAATAAATCTTATAGTTGCTCATGTATATAGGACGTGAACATATCTGATATAGGACAATATGCAACATGGGTCGGTTTAGATATATGTCAACCATACACAAGATAGATAAGTTAGGGCTTAAATATATGTTTGGTCTATATAAATGAGCGCTTTTTTTTTTCTTTCTTTTTTATTTTTATTTTTTATTCTGTCCCTGTAATTATTTTTTGTTTTAACGTTAACCTTGTAAGTTCAAATTTGTTCTAAAGTCGTCCTTGTTGTCAGTAACTGTTGAAAAAAATGTTGATATTGAAAACGAAGAAGGGACATATACAGAAAAAAGAGTGAACTTTCATAGACGAAAATCAAATGAAAGTTCGTGATATTTTTAGTTTCGTCTCTATAATTTCATGCTTTTTGTTTTTTGTTTTTTTTTTCTTCTCCATTTGTCATCTCAGCTTTATTTAGCATCACTAACAGCAAGGACGACAAATTTGAACTAATAGGATAAAAGATGGAATTTTTTTTTTACAATGACGTAACTAAAAAAAACGCTAAGAGAGACCAAATATATATTTATGCCATAAATTAATATCCAACATTCGAAGTTGATACATAGTAGACATCATAGGACTACCAAACATTGTTTGAATTAGCGGACTCTAATAAAATTTCTCCAACAACACATCACCAAAGTTATTATTGCAAAACAAATTCAATTTTTATGGGGCTTCCAACTCTTCAACAATAACACCCATAGTGTAGCAAAATTTTTACGTATAGAGCATTGTGATTATGCTATTTCAATAACACTCTTGTGACCGATAGAATGTCTTCATACTCGTATATCTCGCAAAAGATAAAAACGAAAATCTATCTTACATAATAAAATGAAACACATAATTGTCGTTACAATAAAAAGTATATATATGATACGTTGATGTTAGACTAATGCACAAATATTATTTTACAACATAATAAAAACATCGTTCTTAAACCAAAAACCAACTAACCAACGTATGGTGTAGCTAGTAATCTATTTTATAAGTTTTTCCAAATATTTATATAAGCATTGATGTCATATAATAAACCCAAATAAATCCTTCTAAACACACCCTAAATTGAAAAGGAGGTTACCACTAAATAAAGAACACGAGACATAAAGAACATGGGGCAAATCCTAAGTTGCCAGCTTCCAATGAATTAGAGAACTATAATATAGGTTAACACTTTGCCAAAAAATAAAGAACATGGGACATGCCATTATAAATGATGTACCTACCCGTACATTACATGTGCAGCGACCTCTTTGGCCGTAAATTGTTTTGGTCCGATCATTAGTTTTGGCTAACTCAAAATTAAACCCTACAGAGTAAAATAAAAGAGGGAAAATCAAAACATGAATCAGTGCACTTCAATGGTCATCCATATGAAAAGGAATAATAGATAGGTTCAAAGGTTCATATCATCGTTTAAAGTTGAGACAAAAAAGCCATCAATATAGTACCAAACATGAATGAGCATAATTGGATGTCATACAAAGTTTATGCTTCCTCATGTCATACTCCAACAAAACCACCCAACAATGAGTGGAGATGAAAAAGGCATCAACAGAGTACCAAACATGAGCATAATTGGTTTTAAATAGAATTCCAATAAAATATCTCCATTGCCATAAAGACTTTATTCCAAAACAAATTTAAGTTTCAATATAATAGTCACTTACAAAGAGTTTATGTTTCCTCATGTCATACTCCAACAAAACCACCCAAGATGTAACACTATAACAAAACCACCCACAATGTAACAATATATTGAATAATTAATTCTCCAACAAAACGAGTAACAATATACTGAATAATTAATTCAATCTACACATCATATAAAAAGAAATATAACTCAAGTTATAATGGAAGCACTTTTGATTGCCCTGAAATTGAATAGTAAATCAATTTTATTTTACAGCACGAACAACTGTTCAAAAAACTTCACTATTCATGTAACAAAACATTCGAGATTGTAATTTCGAAAAATACGATATTGTGATTTGGAACTATCGCAGAAGCTTCATCATTTTGTCTAAGTATCTCTAAGAGTAAACTCAACATAGATTTCATTAAATACCATATCACCTTGAAAGGACTCATTCGTTTTTTACTCCAATATTAAACTCAACATAGGTTTATTAAATAGGTTTCATAACTTTAATTTATACATTAACATTTTATTTATATTTAATTTTATTACAATTTAAAATATTAATTTAAATATTTTAATTTAAATTTTAAATAAAATTGAATTTAAATTTTTATAACAATAATAAAAAAAATGCTATCGATCATAAAATTATTATTATTAATAATTAATTAAAAAGATGTTAACCTAAGTTAATAAAAAAAAAGTAACGATTATAAATTTATTATTATTATAATAATAAATTAAAAAAAAATTACAATTATAAATTTATTATTATTAAATTATAAAAGTACCGGACATACTCGTGATTATAGTTTAACACAACTTCGTGATTACAACTTCAGACAATTTTAAGTAACTCCACGATGGCGGACAAACATTGGAGATGCTCCCACTAAAATAAGGTCTAAAATCTTCGGTTCTTCCTTCACAATCTCCTTATAAACCTTGATAATCTTCTTCCATTACCTTCGCCTGTGCAATCAAAGCACAAATTCCCTCACTTATGAGTAACATGAAATATACATTTGACCCCTAAAAATCTAAGTGTAGATTTGGAGAGCAACATGTAAGAAATACAAGCGAAAAACAAACTCTAGGTCAAGAGTTATCTGATTGATCTAAAAGGAAGAGAGAGTGTGTAGTGTTTATTTGTTTAATTTGATTTTATTATCAATTAATAAATAGAGAATGATACAAGTATACTAACGAATACAAAGTATATATGTATACAGTAGTTGTGTTTATATTTGTGTTTAAAATAGTGTTTAAATAACATTTCTCTTTCATTAATACAACTGTATCATTATCTCTTTATTAATTAATAATAAAATCAAATTAAACAAATAAACACTACATACTCTCTATCTCTTATCTCTTTTATCTTCTCTCTTCCTTTCCATCTTCATCAATTTTCTTCCTCTCCCGTTCTCATTCTCTCTCTATCTGAGGTGAGGATTGCAATGAGTCTCTATTCATTTTCGATCAATCAAGTAACTCTTGTGTTGACTTATATTTTGTTTATCACTTATATTTCTTACACATTGTTATCTAAATCTAAACTTCTTAGATTTTTATTTTATTTTTTAAATAGATTTTTATTTTATTATATTTAAGTTCTTTTATTATTTTCTTAGTTGTTTACTCTTGTTGTTTTCGGGTCATACATCGGTTTTCTGGATTTTTTTGGGTCTTTATTTTTAAAGTTAATCGTGTAAACATTATTGGTTAATGAAGTACGATAAGTGGTTAATGTATTAGTTTTGTCTAAAAATTAGGCATAATAATGAGATAATTATTATGCCTAATTTATATTCATATTTTTCTTAATAAAATAACACTAATTATGAAATGATAATTGATAAATTTATTAATTAATAATATAAAAGATTTTAATTTTTAATATATTATAAAAGATGATGTGTGAGTGTGCATTTATAGGGCCACCTAACACTGTTTTTTGTAATATTGATTTGAAGTTAGGGATCATAGTCGATTTTCTCTAATTTTACAGTTACTAATTACAAACAAAAAAGTTTACAGAGATTAAAATAAAAAAAAATGATATATTTGTAGTGACTAAAGATATATTTAAACCTTGAAAAAATAAAATATAAATTTATTATCTTCAAAACAAAGAGATTGTTTGAGATACATTTCTTCATTTATATAACCATTTAAAAAAACACTTTTTATATTCGTCGAATATAAAATAATTATATCAAATAATGCAAATGAAAGTAAATGTTTGATAGCCTCTAATTAATAAAAAAAACATTTTAATTTATTTAAAGTAATTTTTTTAAAAGCAGTTTTTGTAATATAAATATATATCCATCAACTATTACAAGGACTAAGTTTATAATAACTCGAAGTGAGTCGAGTCACTAAAATAAAAGCCCATTACGGCATGGCTTATAAACTACGGGTATTAATTCTTCAAAATTGCTACCAACACCCCCTATATTGCTACTCACACCCCTCAACTTTAAAAAAATAATGAAAATGACCAAACTGCCCTTTCCTTATATTTCGTCTTCCTCAATACTATTTCTTCGTCTTCTTCTTCTTCAAAACTAACACCCCCTATCTTCTTCTTCATAACTAACACCCCCTATCTTCTTCTTCATCACTATTATTTCATCTTCTTCAATACAATTAATCATCAACCATCTTCTTCAATACTGTTTTGCGCACCTTATGTGTTCCTTCCATTAATCATCAACCATCTCCATTAATCATCAACCAATTTTTTAAAATCTTCATCATTGCTGTGAATCAAGTAAGTAATCTTCATTTTTGTTTTGTTTTATGTATTTAAGAATGCTGCAATGCCTGAAACCCATAAATATGGCTTCCATTGTTGTTGCAGAGCACCACATGCGTTGCCCTAAACCCAGAAACGTACGTGAACTGAGTTCACGTACGTAAAAAAATTTTGAAAACCCAGAAACTTACGTGAATTGAATTCACGTACCTAAAAAAATTTCAAAATTTCCAAACCTTACGTGAACTCAGTTCACGTATATGTACGTGATTTCAATTCACGTACATATACCTGGCTATCTCACATGCACAAGGTAGACCATGTGTTCTCCTTATTTTGCAGCGACATTCAGTCTTATCTATACCGACATACTTCACGCGATCAAACTCTGCCGCAATGTGATCTATTGCATTTTTTGACACAACACCACACAAATTAGCATACAATCTGTTACTATGTCGATGAACCTTCTGAATTATGCTCTTTTCAAATGATGCTATTATCTCACTGTGTTGTAATACAATCATGCTATTAATGCTTTCCCAAACACTGCATATATCACCAATGCTATCTTGTAATATCCGTTTCAAACTCCAGTGCGCCGACTCAACCCTTTGTGTTGTAGTGTTCCCAAAATGCATAACTCTATTTGTCCACGCCTCTACAAATCTTTCCTTGTGAGGAATTAACCACTGGTCATGTACATAATCATTAAAGATAGAAGAGCTACTACAAATTCCTTCAAAGTTAGCCAAATTCATGTAGTACTGTGTCTCATCATAACTGTAAACAAGAGCCTCCCATGCCTCCATTATTTGCACCTGCTTCTTTTTTGGAAAAACAGTCATCTTGCACTTCGCTTTGACATTTTTGCATATATGAAACAAACATAATAAATTGGCCGCCTTTGGAAAAACACATTCAACTGCGTTCATCAAAGCAAGATCTCTATCAGTAACAATTACTTCAACTTCACCAGCTGTAATATGTTCTTTCAACATTTGTAGTGCCCATGTAAAATTATCAACACGTTCAGACTGTAGATACCAAATCCCACACAAAATGTCATTTCTGTAGATGTAACACCAATAATTTCAAGTAATGGCATCCGATACCCACATGTCTTATATGTGCTATCCAAAATCAATATTATGTGAAAATTATTTACAAGACTGATAGCATCTGGATGAGCCCAAAATATATCCCTCAACTCATTTGAATCATCTACCTTCCTATATCGATAGACATATTTGTCGCGTTCCATCAATGTCAAAAGATGTTGCATTTCTGTTTTATTACCTCTAAGTGATGAACGATATTCTTGACGTGCATTGTAAACTTGTTTTATTGTCGTCAAACTTTGAACATTATGATCTTTTATTGTCATCAATATGTTTCTTGGTTTGATCATATTTTTCGTCATATCACCAAGTACAACTTTCTCTTCCTGAGACAATCGACCTAAGAAAGCATGACCAGTCAGTTTTTTGGCCAATTCGTGGTTATGGACACCACACATTACATGCAGATACCATCCATCACCAACATTTGATGGTGTACCTCTCAATCTAAATGGACATTCGCATTTTCTACTCCAAGTACTCCTCATCGGTTTAGAATTCTTCCAAGGTCTATATTTACCGCTTCTTTCACAACCAAGAATTAATTTTGTCTTTGTTCTTGGTCGTGCTGTCGCATTTTCAGATCTTAAAATAACAACGACAACTCCATTTTCCCTTCCAACATTTCTAGCCCATTTTAATAAATCATCTCGCGTATCAAACATCATGCCGGTGCTAAATATATCAATCAAATCAACCATAACATCTTCACCTCCCTTGTTCATAGCGTCATTCATTGCATCAAAATCATCAAACCTTTCATCGAAATCACGTTCCAAACAGTCATTCATATCCTCAAAATCAGGTTCCAAACCTTCATACATTTCATCACTGTTGTATTCCCTTTCGTCCATTTATCTGTATTCAAAACTTACGTGAATTGCAGTTCACGTACACTTACATTTGATTCAAGTTTTTATTTTCTTTAGTATTTTGATTTTTTTCAAATTGGGGAAGAGGAAATTTTTGATAATCAAAGTGGCATCGTAACTAATTTATCACGGTCTCTTATCCTATTCTTTATTATAAAAAAAATACAATTTTTTTGTTTTTTATTATAAGTAATTTTAACTAATTTTTCAAATTTTATTTTTACTATTCCTCTAATACTCTATTAAATTTTTGTAACAATTTTCTAAGACTTAATAAATTAAATATATATATTATTATATTAAATATTTTTATTAATTTTATAAGACTTAATAAATGTGCAATTGATTAAATTTTGTTATAATAAGGAATAGTGGAAGTACTGCTTAATTAAATACAATTAATCTTTTTGATTGGTCTAATTTGCATTGTTAGTTTAAAATGGAGACTTGTGGGTGCACTATGAGCGCAGAACAAATTTATTAGTTGAGTTCAGAAAAGTAGGCAACCATAACAAATTGGGCGAATTAGTGAAAAGACCCTAACCAATATGAATAAGAAAAATTGTACTATTGATTGAAAACAGGGAAATATATTACAAGATAATATCTCATGTGGCCTTAAGAGCAATGTTCATTAAGAATTTGGAACCTAGGTTATTGACTGAATAATACAAAATTACTCCTTTATTCCACTACTGTCCCTTATGTGTAGTTGTTTACCTCCCCTATCTGCCACATAAGCATTTCTCCTTTAACATCACTATCCACCCCATTATTTGGCTTAGCCTAAACGGAAATTAGAGTAGTTAAAGCAGTTAAGGGTTGTTGGATTAGTCACTTAAGTTAGTTATTTTGCACAATACAACATGAGCATACTAATAATTCATACATTAGTCCACATTGCTACGTTAAATATCATATTCATTGAAGTCAATCAAATTTCATCCTAAAGTAGTAGTGGTTTTACTCTTTTGTTTCAATTTCACTTGAATGTCAATGTTGTTTTTCGGAATTGTGTTAAATTAAATATGTTTTATTAGCTTCTTTTTTGTCTTTATTGCACACATTATTCTGGCCTAACTTATTTGCATGCATTACTAGTTTTCAAATGTCACCTCATTGCACGGGTCTGTTACTAGTTTTAATATATATGAGAGAAGCTACTAGTATTGTTTAGAAAACCATAGTTATTACAAGATTCTTTTAATATCTCTGTTCTTTATTAGTGTTTCTTGAGAAACTTTTCCATAAGTGAGTTTTAGAGATAGAGAAACTACAAAATAGAGTGTTGTCAAACCACACTCAATATTTAGCTTACCTCAAATAGTTGAAGTTCTATTTGTTCTAGCATGGAAATAGAGAATCCAATTGCATGTATTATTTTGTTACTTGTGTGGCTATTTCAGGTTATGGATAATGACCGTTAAAGGTTGGAACAATAGAAGATCATAGGAAACAATCATAAAGAACATACTGTTCATTTTTGAACACACATCCTAGTAAAGCACATATTAGGTGCAAGGGTTGTATGAGCTCTGTGAGTATGCAAAATGCAAATGAAAGACTTGAACTTACGGGTATTAATTCTTTTTTGCCTTAACATTATTACACTTCTAGTTTACATGTCGTTTGGTTTGTTTGTCTTGTTCTTTTTCTCATTCTTGATAATTCAATAAATTCAGCTTGAGAAAATATAACGTGTTCTGTCCCAAAACATTCAAATGCTTGAGAAAAGAATGTTGATTGAGGGAACATTTTCTATCACAAGACATTCAATCGTCTGCTTAAGAAAATAACCTTGATTGAGGAAACATTTTCTATCACAAAACATTCAATCTTCTGTTTGGCATACTCTTTTTCTCATTCATGATTATTTCAAGAACATTGAATCTTCTACGAAAAAACCTTAATTGAGGCAATGCGTTCTAGGTTCTGGAATTCCATCTCTAGTTGGGGGTTTCAGTTCGAAGGTTATCAAATGTGGTGCGGGTTCATCTCTCTCGACCAGTTCAGGTTCAAGGGAAGGGTGATCGAGGGGACCCAGACTTTAGATCTCCGTTCCAAAACCCATTTTGTTACCAAGATTTTGAAAGAAATTTTTTAAGTTTCTTACGATCATGGAGTTATATATGATTTTGGAATATTCATTCCTACAAAATCTGACCCATCTTGTTTATAATTGAGATATTATTTTTCTAGTTCTTGATTATTCAAGATCATTCAATCCTCTGCTTGAGAAAAAAAACCTTTCGAATTTGTTAATCAAAATTTATTAGGGCATACAAACCCTCATCACATAAATGTCACATAAATTCGCAAAAGTGACCCTTCTTTTTATGGTTAATTGATTCGTGGTGCTTAAAGGGATTGCCTTAAAGCTTATCATCCGGAATGCGTGAATAAAGACAATACCTTTTTGAAGAATGACAGTAGTTGGTGTTGTGGTAAGCTGCTTCAACGTTTATCTCTACTTATGCGGCATTCAAATACATTTCTTTTACTTTTGTTGGTCTGTAATTATTTATGCAGTTGATACTGCCATGACAATTGTCAATCTTATAGTTTTCTTAAAAATGTGCTCTGGCCCGAGTTTTGCTTTCGAACACTCTATAATCTATACATTGTCTGAACCTGCATATCCTAATTATGCCTAAAATGCTTGAGAAGATGGTTTTATATGTTAATTGTCTTTTAATTCTTGTGATGCTGAATGACTTTTTAATAATTTTAATCTATACATTATATGTAGGCACCTGATTTGCTTGAGCTCCTGTTTCATAAAGGTATGATTCTTCTCTACCAGGATATTAATTTATCTTTTGCATTCCTATGTTATTTTCTCCTAGTGTTACACGAAGCTTTTCTTATTCAGAGTTCGTACCTTTTGATAGAAAGTAATTGTTAATAATCAGTTCATGTCTTAATTTGACAAAGCAGGATCTAAACTTCTGATTGCAGAACTTCCATCTATATTTGATGGATCGGCAAGAGTGAAGGCACAACCCCAAGACGATTCTAAGGCTACGTTGGCACCAAAGGTAGTGTTAGTTTTGATTATGTTACTCGGAAGGGAAAAATAAATTA
>JBBPBR010000003.1:64900952-64943122 GCA_037974775.1 Cicer pinnatifidum
AAAAAAAATACAATTTTTTTGTTTTTTATTATAAGTAATTTTAACTAATTTTTCAAATTTTATTTTTACTATTCCTCTAATACTCTATTAAATTTTTGTAACAATTTTCTAAGACTTAATAAATTAAATATATATATTATTATATTAAATATTTTTATTAATTTTATAAGACTTAATAAATGTGCAATTGATTAAATTTTGTTATAATAAGGAATAGTGGAAGTACTGCTTAATTAAATACAATTAATCTTTTTGATTGGTCTAATTTGCATTGTTAGTTTAAAATGGAGACTTGTGGGTGCACTATGAGCGCAGAACAAATTTATTAGTTGAGTTCAGAAAAGTAGGCAACCATAACAAATTGGGCGAATTAGTGAAAAGACCCTAACCAATATGAATAAGAAAAATTGTACTATTGATTGAAAACAGGGAAATATATTACAAGATAATATCTCATGTGGCCTTAAGAGCAATGTTCATTAAGAATTTGGAACCTAGGTTATTGACTGAATAATACAAAATTACTCCTTTATTCCACTACTGTCCCTTATGTGTAGTTGTTTACCTCCCCTATCTGCCACATAAGCATTTCTCCTTTAACATCACTATCCACCCCATTATTTGGCTTAGCCTAAACGGAAATTAGAGTAGTTAAAGCAGTTAAGGGTTGTTGGATTAGTCACTTAAGTTAGTTATTTTGCACAATACAACATGAGCATACTAATAATTCATACATTAGTCCACATTGCTACGTTAAATATCATATTCATTGAAGTCAATCAAATTTCATCCTAAAGTAGTAGTGGTTTTACTCTTTTGTTTCAATTTCACTTGAATGTCAATGTTGTTTTTCGGAATTGTGTTAAATTAAATATGTTTTATTAGCTTCTTTTTTGTCTTTATTGCACACATTATTCTGGCCTAACTTATTTGCATGCATTACTAGTTTTCAAATGTCACCTCATTGCACGGGTCTGTTACTAGTTTTAATATATATGAGAGAAGCTACTAGTATTGTTTAGAAAACCATAGTTATTACAAGATTCTTTTAATATCTCTGTTCTTTATTAGTGTTTCTTGAGAAACTTTTCCATAAGTGAGTTTTAGAGATAGAGAAACTACAAAATAGAGTGTTGTCAAACCACACTCAATATTTAGCTTACCTCAAATAGTTGAAGTTCTATTTGTTCTAGCATGGAAATAGAGAATCCAATTGCATGTATTATTTTGTTACTTGTGTGGCTATTTCAGGTTATGGATAATGACCGTTAAAGGTTGGAACAATAGAAGATCATAGGAAACAATCATAAAGAACATACTGTTCATTTTTGAACACACATCCTAGTAAAGCACATATTAGGTGCAAGGGTTGTATGAGCTCTGTGAGTATGCAAAATGCAAATGAAAGACTTGAACTTACGGGTATTAATTCTTTTTTGCCTTAACATTATTACACTTCTAGTTTACATGTCGTTTGGTTTGTTTGTCTTGTTCTTTTTCTCATTCTTGATAATTCAATAAATTCAGCTTGAGAAAATATAACGTGTTCTGTCCCAAAACATTCAAATGCTTGAGAAAAGAATGTTGATTGAGGGAACATTTTCTATCACAAGACATTCAATCGTCTGCTTAAGAAAATAACCTTGATTGAGGAAACATTTTCTATCACAAAACATTCAATCTTCTGTTTGGCATACTCTTTTTCTCATTCATGATTATTTCAAGAACATTGAATCTTCTACGAAAAAACCTTAATTGAGGCAATGCGTTCTAGGTTCTGGAATTCCATCTCTAGTTGGGGGTTTCAGTTCGAAGGTTATCAAATGTGGTGCGGGTTCATCTCTCTCGACCAGTTCAGGTTCAAGGGAAGGGTGATCGAGGGGACCCAGACTTTAGATCTCCGTTCCAAAACCCATTTTGTTACCAAGATTTTGAAAGAAATTTTTTAAGTTTCTTACGATCATGGAGTTATATATGATTTTGGAATATTCATTCCTACAAAATCTGACCCATCTTGTTTATAATTGAGATATTATTTTTCTAGTTCTTGATTATTCAAGATCATTCAATCCTCTGCTTGAGAAAAAAAACCTTTCGAATTTGTTAATCAAAATTTATTAGGGCATACAAACCCTCATCACATAAATGTCACATAAATTCGCAAAAGTGACCCTTCTTTTTATGGTTAATTGATTCGTGGTGCTTAAAGGGATTGCCTTAAAGCTTATCATCCGGAATGCGTGAATAAAGACAATACCTTTTTGAAGAATGACAGTAGTTGGTGTTGTGGTAAGCTGCTTCAACGTTTATCTCTACTTATGCGGCATTCAAATACATTTCTTTTACTTTTGTTGGTCTGTAATTATTTATGCAGTTGATACTGCCATGACAATTGTCAATCTTATAGTTTTCTTAAAAATGTGCTCTGGCCCGAGTTTTGCTTTCGAACACTCTATAATCTATACATTGTCTGAACCTGCATATCCTAATTATGCCTAAAATGCTTGAGAAGATGGTTTTATATGTTAATTGTCTTTTAATTCTTGTGATGCTGAATGACTTTTTAATAATTTTAATCTATACATTATATGTAGGCACCTGATTTGCTTGAGCTCCTGTTTCATAAAGGTATGATTCTTCTCTACCAGGATATTAATTTATCTTTTGCATTCCTATGTTATTTTCTCCTAGTGTTACACGAAGCTTTTCTTATTCAGAGTTCGTACCTTTTGATAGAAAGTAATTGTTAATAATCAGTTCATGTCTTAATTTGACAAAGCAGGATCTAAACTTCTGATTGCAGAACTTCCATCTATATTTGATGGATCGGCAAGAGTGAAGGCACAACCCCAAGACGATTCTAAGGCTACGTTGGCACCAAAGGTAGTGTTAGTTTTGATTATGTTACTCGGAAGGGAAAAATAAATTAGTTTATTATCGATATTCGTTCAACATATATCAGATTGAACATTGCTTTTCCCCAATGTTGATTGTTGTACTGGTTAAAGTTGATAATTCATATTTACTTTTAAGAATTTTTTCTATTTCTGGCTCCACATTGATGGCTCAAAAATGCAACAAGGTTATTCCATCTCTTTGCATGGCAATAATTTTAGTTCCTTTGAGACAATCATTCAAGAGCTTTAATGAGAGACCATCGGTACAAATGTATAAAATAAAAAAATGTAAGGTCAAAGAGAAACTCTTGACTTGAAGATATAAGCATTCCTTCTTACACCATTGAATTGCATAAACCACATTCAGCTTACCTTTAGCCTCCATATTCTTAGAGTCGCTTGTACAAGATGGAAGGGAACATGCCAAGTGTTCAATAAGAACACCAAACAAATTATATACTAATTCATGCCAGAATGTGGGGACACCTTGTGGTCTTAAAAAGAAATAAGCCACCCCGTGCAAAAAAAATGCGAACTACTGTTCATTTTTGAACACACATCCTAGTAAAGCACATATTAGGTACAAGGGTTGTATGAGCTCTGTGAGTATGCAAAATGCAAATGAAAGACTTGAACTTATTGGTTGTTTTGGATTTTTTTTGCTGATAAGAGAATGAGTTAGAGTTCAAAAAACAGGACACATTATTAAAAGTTAAAACAAACTTGAAGAACATACTCCAAGTTCTCCTATCTAGTTGAGGAGTAGTAAAATAACTGATCTTGAAAGTGTGAAAAGGTCAAATTGGGGAGAAATTGTTATATTCCTTTCTGATCACTTCATTTTATATCCAGTTATGTTTACTACAAAAAGGAAAATGAAAAAACAACTCCACTGTATACAGTTGATAAATGATGTTCCTTACAAGGAATTGATCTTAGTTCAGTTTTGCTACTTTATGCAGATAGGTCCAGATGAATCATGGCTATTCTTTGATGAAGAAGCATCTGTTCTCCATAATAAGGTAGACTTCATGATTTCATTTGAACTGTGCAGTTGCGACAACAAACAATTTTAGGTTCGTGCATTTTCAGGGTGGCCAGGAACTCGAGCAAAGATTCAAGCAGTTGACAAAGATGGTCAGAAGAAAATTTTAGAGATTAAAATCATAACCACACGAGTTTGCTCTCATGAGAATGAACACTTCAATGAAGCAGATGATATTGCATTTGTCAATGGTGCATTGGTGTTTCCATGTGGAAGGGGCACCTCACTTGAGGTATGTTTAGTTTTTAAAATCAATCATGAAGTTTAATTTATCGGTGCAGAGCTAAATCATAGTTGCATAACCTAGACAAGTGCTTTTTGGTAGATGTTACATGTTTTAGTTGTTTTTTTGAATGGAGGTTAACGCTTTTAGTTATAATCTGTATACCAAGTGAATTTATGCAACCAATACATATTAAGACACCATAAAAGAACTTTTCCTAGAATTGATCTATTAAATTGCCATTTTCTTTTTAAATTGTGTTCTAACTCAGTGAGCAGCTATTGCTTATTCCGATGTTGGTTAGATTCTTTAGTGTCAATAAATCTAAAAAACTTGGGTAATGCCTCTTCTGCATAATTTGGCATGTGGTCAAAATGGAATGGAAATACCTATTCTATTTGTTCTATTTGGTTTCAGCATTTTAGATGGAACCAAAATGTATAACTTTGCCTACCTTTTGTTCCGGGTAGCTCTAATTTTGATATTCTTGAAATATAATACACAACTCATGTTTTGTTTTGTTCTCATTATTCCCTCCATTCTTTTTCAAGTTAGCTTTTGTAGAAAAATTTTAAACGGAAATTAGAGTAGTTAAAGCAGTTAAGGGTTGTTGGATTAGTCACTTAGGTTAGTTATTTTCCGTTTGTTAGTTGTTTCTGTTTTAGGGTAGTTGCTATTAATCCTTATCCCTATTCTTGTTATAGGAAGTCTATAAATACAGACTTTCATTCCCTTAGAAAGAATCTTTATCAAATTTAGAAATTGAGTGGTGTAAACCATTATAGGGTAGATTATGCACTAGCTTTTCTCCAATTGTTATATGGAATCCTGTTACATCTTAAACTAATATCAAATAAAACGATGTTGGATGAAGAGCCAATGTCTTCGGGGATTCCGAATCTCTCCCTAAATCTGTAATTATATTAAATTTTTTTGGAATATATTAAGCAGGTAAAAGAAAATTACTTGGTTTTAAAGGTACTGTATGATATGGGTTTTACTCTATTTTGCGAGGAATAAATAATGAGGAAGTTGTGATGTTTAATATGAAAAAGTACACTCTTTAGACAAATTTAACATAGGGTTATGAGATTAGTTTTTGTGGATCAAGATGCCTTTCTGAATTTAGTGATGTTGTTACTCAGGTAATGGAAGTTCAGCTTCCAGGAAAAAAAATGTAGTTAAAGCAGCTGCTTTATGGAATGGGCTGCGGGGACAGAAGCTGAAGAAATTATGAGCAGTTGTTTGTCAAATGGAAAATCATATTTTAAATTATCCTTCGGCTGTTTGTGCAATCGATTCTTTTTTGTTTACATTTGATTCAAGTTTTTATTTTCTTTAGTATTTTGATTTTTTTTCAAATTGGGGAAGAGGAAATTTTTGATAATCAAAGTGGCATCGTAACTAATTTATCACGGTCTCTTATCCTATTCTTTATTATAAAAAAAAATACAATTTTTTTGTTTTTTATTATAAGTAATTTTAACTAATTTTTCAAATTTTATTTTTACTATTCCTCTAATACTCTATTAAATTTTTGTAACAATTTTCTAAGACTTAATAAATTAAATATATATATTATTATATTAAATATTTTTATTAATTTTATAAGACTTAATAAATGTGCAATTGATTAAATTTTGTTATAATAAGGAATAGTGGAAGTACTGCTTAATTAAATACAATTAATCTTTTTGATTGGTCTAATTTGCATTGTTAGTTTAAAATGGAGACTTGTGGGTGCACTATGAGCGCAGAACAAATTTATTAGTTGAGTTCAGAAAAGTAGGCAACCATAACAAATTGGGCGAATTAGTGAAAAGACCCTAACCAATATGAATAAGAAAAATTGTACTATTGATTGAAAACAGGGAAATATATTACAAGATAATATCTCATGTGGCCTTAAGAGCAATGTTCATTAAGAATTTGGAACCTAGGTTATTGACTGAATAATACAAAATTACTCCTTTATTCCACTAATGTCCCTTATGTGTAGTTGTTTACCTCCCCTATCTGCCACATAAGCATTTCTCCTTTAACATCACTATCCACCCCATTATTTGGCTTAGCCTAAACGGAAATTAGAGTAGTTAAAGCAGTTAAGGGTTGTTGGATTAGTCACTTAGGTTAGTTATTTTCTGTTTGTTAGTTGTTTCTGTTTTAGGGTAGTTGCTATTAATCCTTATCCCTATTCTTGTTATAGGAAGTCTATAAATATAGACTTTCATTCCCTTAGAAAGAATCTTTATCAAATT
This sequence comes from Cicer pinnatifidum, assembly GCA_037974775.1. Taxonomy (NCBI): domain Eukaryota; kingdom Viridiplantae; phylum Streptophyta; class Magnoliopsida; order Fabales; family Fabaceae; genus Cicer; species Cicer pinnatifidum. The sequence goes on from JBBPBR010000003.1 coordinate 64,907,376, forward strand.
TAGAAATTGAGTGGTATAAACCATTATAGGGTAGTCTATAATACACAACTCATGTGGTGTAAACCTTATAAAAATTCGTCCTCGAATTTATTTATCTTTTTATTTAATTAATAAACACTGCTAACCTTGAATTTCAACATAAGTGTAGGTACTTTGCACAGATGACTTCTTCGGGTTCCCAAGTAGTTTCTTCACCGGATGGACCACGCCAAAGGACTTTTACTGAAACAATATCTTTTGAGCGTAAACGTCTCACTTGGCGATCTAATATAGCTACTAGATGTTCAACGTACGATAGACTCTCATCTAACTCTACGTCTTCATGATTAATCACATGAGAAGGGTCATGAAGATACTTCCGAAGCATCGAAATATGAAAAACTGGATGAACTCCCGAGAGATCCGGTGGAAGTGCCAAGCGATACGCTACTGGTCCAACTCTTTCCAAAATTTCAAATGGTCCAATGAATCTTGGACTTAGCTTCCCCTTCTTACCAAATCGCAAAACTCCTTTCATTGGCGAGACTCGTAGGAATACATGTTCTCCCACTGGAAACTCTAAGGGACGACGCCTCTTATCAGAATAAGATTTTTGTCTACTCTGAGCTGTCACTAAGCGATCCTGAATCAATTTAACTTTTTGAATGGCATCTTGAACCAATTCTGGACCGACTAATTTAGCTTCACCAACTTCAAACCACCCTATCGGAGACCTACACTGTCTTCCGTACAAAGCCTCAAATAGAGCCATATGAATACTAGATTGATAACTATTATTGTATGCAAATTCCATCAAGGGTAAATGTTGATCCCAGCTACCCCCAAGATCCAAGACACAAGCACGAAGCATATCTTCCAATATTTGTATAGTCCTTTCAGATTGACCATCTGTCTGGGGATGAAAAGTTGTGCTAAGCTTCAAACGAGTTCCTAATGAGGTTTGGAACGACTTCCAAAATTGAGCAGTAAATTGAGCCCCACGATCAGAAATAATAGACACCGGTACACCATGCAACGAGACAATTTTATCTAAATAAAGTCTAGCATATTGAGATGCAGTATAAGTAGTCTTCACAGGCAAAAAGTGTGCAGATTTGGTCAACCGATCTATAATCACCCACACTGAGTCATAACCCTTTTGGGTTCGTGGTAATCCTGTGACAAAATCCATAGCGATGCCTTCCCACTTCCACTCATGTATTTCAACAGGTTGAAGTAATCCCGCAGGCTTTTGGTGCTCAGCTTTTACTTGTTGACACACTAAACACTTAGAGACAAAATTTGCTATGTCTCTCTTCATCCCTTCCCACAAATACAATTCTCTCAAGTCTTGATACATCTTATTAGAACCTGGGTGAATAGTGTAAGAAGAATGATGATCCTCCTCTAAAATTTTCCTCCTAAAGTCGCCAACATTTGGAACACACAACCGAGACTTCAACCTCAGCACACCATCAGAATCAACTGAAAAGTCTGAAATTTTACCATTCTGAACATTATTTACCATATTCACCAAGTATGGGTCTTGACTTTGAGCTTCTTTGATATCATCAACTATGGTTGGACGAACTTGTGCGTGGGCTAAAAATAGCCTCGAATGATCAAGTTCAAATTGAATTCCACTTTCGACAACTTCTTGAAATTCTTTTACTATTGGCCTCTTGACTTCTGCTATATGAGCAAGACTGCCCATGGATTTTCTACTCAAAGCATCTGCAACAACATTTGCTTTCCCTGGGTGGTATAAGATTGTGCAATCATAATCTTTCAAGAGTTCCATCCACCTTCTTTGTCTTAAATTTAAGTCTCGCTGCTGAAAGATATACTTAAGACTTTTATGGTCGGTATAAATCTCACAAGTCTCACCATATAAATAGTGTCTCTAAATCTTAAGAGCAAAAATAATTGCAGCCATTTCCAAATCATGTGTGGGATAGTTCACTTCATGCCTCTTGAGTTGTCTAGACGCATAGGCAATAACCTTTCCTTGTTGCATAAGTACACAACCGAGGCCAACTCTAGAAGCATCACAATAAACTGCATAACTTTCACCACTTACAGGTAATGCCAAAATAGGTGCTGACGTCAAGTACTCCTTCAATTTTTGAAAGCTTTCCTCACATGCATCAGTCCATCGGAACTCAACTTTCTTCTGCGTCAACCTAGTCTACGAAGACGCAATCTTTGAGAAATCTTTCACAAAACGTCGATAATAACCGGCCAAACCAAGAAAACTCCGAATCTCCTTCACTGTGGTAGGTCTGGGCCAATTCTGGACTGCTTCCACCTTACCTGGATCTACACTTATTCCATTCTTAGACACAACATGTCCTAAAAATACCACACTATCCAACCAAAACTGACATTTTGAGAATTTGGCATATAATTGGTTATCTCTTAAGGTTTGCAAAACCAACCTTAAATGTCGCTCGTGTTCTTCTTTACTCTTGGAATAAACAAGGATATCATCAATAAACACAATCACGAATTGATCCAAGAATGGTTTAAAAACGCGATTCATCAAATCCATAAAAGCTGCTGGGGCATTAGTAAGCCCAAAGGACATAACCAGAAATTCATAATGCCCATAACGCGTGCGGAAAGCTGTCTTCGTTATGTCATCCCTCTTAATCTTCAACTGGTGATACCCCGACCTCAAATCAATCTTAGAAAAACATTGAGCTCCTTGAAGTTGGTCAAACAACTCATCGATGCGGGGTAATGGATATTTATTCTTCACAGTTACTTTATTCAACTGTCGGTAGTCTACACATAGTCGCATGGATCCGTCTTTCTTCTTTACAAATAAGACTGGTGCTCCCCAAGGAGAAGAACTTGGACGAATAAAACCCTTATCAAGAAGATCTTGAAGTTGTTCTCGTAACTCTTTAAGTTCTGCTGGTGCCATACGATAAGGAGGTATAGATATAGGATGAGTGTTTGGAACTAAGTCGATAGAGAATTCAATCTCCCTATCAGGTGGTAACCCGAGAAGTTCTTCAGGAAAAACATCTGAAAATTCACATGCTATTGGAATTTTTTCCAATTTCTCTTCAACCACTTGTGTATCCCTTACCACAGCTAAGTACGCTTAACAACCTCTTCTGATTAACTTGCTTGCAGTCAAGGCTGAGATTTGATTATATGGTACCCAACAACGTTCTCCTTGAAATGAGAAGATTGATTTCCCCGGTATCTCAAATTTCACCACTTTATTATGACAATCCAAAGTGGCATGATGAAAAGCCAACCAATCCATACCCAAAATCACATCAAAATCTACCAAGTCAATAACTACTAAATCTACCGGCAACACCTTGCCATCAATAATTATATCACAAGAACGATACACCGACTTAGCAACCAAATTTCCTCCAACCGGTGTAGCTACAACTAAAGGTTCTTCTAAATAAGATGAACATTTACCAAGACGTGTAGCAAACCACGAGGATACAAAAGAATGTGTAGCTCCAGGATCAAACAAAACATGTGCATCTCTAGAACAAATAGAAAGTATACCTGTAACTACTGCATTGGATGTTTGAGCATCATGACGAGTCAAAGCAAACACTCGAGCCTGACCTCTTCCTGTTGGTACCTGACCTCTACCACCAAATCCTCTACCTCACTGCTGAAATGTTCCGGAACCTCTAACATAAGAATTTCCACTCTGACGCACAGATGCAGAATGGGTCTGAGGAGATGCCAAAGTTGTTGGTGCTGATGCATAACTAGAGGATGGATGTGTCGTGTCTACATGATAATCCCTCCTAATGTGACCTATTTGGCCACATTGGTAGCACACCTTAGCATTACCATCTCTAGAACAATTCCCAAAGTGAAACCTACCACAAGTAGAACATCGTGTAGCAGAAACACTAGAATGTCTCTGAGGGAAAGTGGATTGTGATGCTGCTCCAGAATCTGATCTACGAATTTGCATTGTCCCAAAAGACTGCCCACTATGACCACCCCTTTGAGACATGAGTCTTTGCTTCCCCTGATAACCAAACATAGATCCACCACTGCGATTTGAGTAGTTACTGTAAGATCCTTCAATCCTTTGCTTCTTATGTGAATCTTGTCTATTGCCTCCTTTTTCCATCTGTCGTTCCTCAATCAAAAGGGCCAAACTCAAAACCTCAGCAAATGTAGAACAATTAAATCCAACCACCGATCTAAATAAATAATCCTTCAATCCTCTAATGAACCTATTAACACGCATCTCTTCAGTGATAGGATAAGGAGCATGTCTAGAGAGCTATGTAAAACGAGCACTGTACTCTGAAACTGTCATACCCTCCGTTTTCTCCAATCGCTCAAACTCATGAGCTAACCCATCTCTAACACTCTCTGGAAGAAAACGAGCCATGAACAACTGAGAGAATTCTCTCCATGCTAACGGAAGTGACCCCACTTGTCTACCACGTGACACTGTATCAAACCAATCACGTGCCACGCCTACTAGCTGAAATGATGTCAATTCTATTGCTCTTACCTCAGAACAACCCAATGCTCTCCAAAGCCGCTCTAGACTGTCAATGAATTGTTGTGGATCCTCGGTTGCACTAGACCAAGAAAAAGTAGGGGGTTTAAGCTTCGTGAAGTCTGGTAAAGTGACCTCAATACCCCTCATTGCAGCAGTCGTCTGATGCTCGGCTTGTCTATCCTCTTGTTGACCATTGACATTTTCATGTCTTTGATCACCCTCATGTTGTTGTCCAACGACAACCCCAACAAGTTGTTGCACAACCTGTTGTAATTCCTGTAAACCAGCAGCAAACTCTTCCATGGGTGGGTTTCCGCACCTCCTCCTAGGTACCTCAACATCAACATTTAAACCATGTCCGCCAACATTAGCTCTACCCCTATTTCGAGCACGAACTGAAACACGACCTCGTTGACGAGCACCTCGAGCTTGGGAAATTGATTCGTCAACAATTTCCCTTAAAGTAGGATTCATAGTCTTGGGTGACATTCTCACCTATTCAAAGAATAATAATCCAAAAATTGAATAAGACAATAAGAAATTGTGGAGAGGTAGTGATGATGAATTTTAACACAGATTCAGACAACAGATAAGACTCTCATAAAGTGCTAATAACCCTTATAAGTAATTTGTGCCCGGGTACACAATTTACTAACAAGAATCTATTATCACCTTATGTTTGCAGCTATTAGGACCTACGACCGAGCTCTGATACCAACTTTGTCACGACCCAAAATTTTAAATGTCGTGACCGGCGCACAAGCTATACTCCTAGCCTGGCAAGCCTATCAATTAACTACCATTTAAAAAAAATTACATACAATTTCACTCGAAATTTCGACAGAGTCTCCTCTGTAAATTCAACATTTCCAAATTTATGAAATCCCTGTCAAATTCTCAATTCAGTCACAATTCAAATAACTTAATCAAATTTCTTAATACACTTCCCAAAGGACTAGATAGACATTCTAAACTCCAAAATAGCTGCAATTTACATAGACTCAACAACTGTTACAAAAAAGGGTCCTCGATCAAAGAGGCCTACCAAAAAAAAGAAGTGTGTTGAGACTTGAATCAAATAATAGATTCCTACTCAGCTGCTTGCGAATCTGAAAAAAAATAAGCAACATAAAGGGTAAGTCACAAAGACTTAGTGAGGAGACAACAACCACCATCAATTAGAAGGGAAACACAAAAGGCACGAGTAATTGTTTAATCGCTTAACAAAATATTAAAATTCAATGAATAACGAAACGAAATCCAAATGAACAACCTTAAAATCCTCATAAAAATCAAACAAGTAACAATACAAATTTTAGAACCAAGAGGCGGCTTTATCTCATTGATAGCCCTTTCCTCCTAAGGGTGGCCTTTCCCTTAGGGGCGGCTCCATCTAACGGATGACCCTCTCCTCTCAATCCCGCAACGCATCATCACGTATCAATTTGGGAGCTTACATCTCGTTGATAGCCCTCTCCTCCTACGGATGACCTCTCTCGTAGGGGCGACTCCATCTAACGGTTAACTTTCCCTAATCAATACGTGGTAACTAGGTGCACCTAACGCAGTTAACGATTTAATAATTATAACAACGATTTCCCAAAATACACCTTTAAAATTATTTCATCGAAATTCATGGAAAATGTATTCAATCGGATAACAAATAAATATTTAAATACTTTAACTCATACGTAAATCCAACAAATAACATATTATATAACAAAGACCATTAAATTAAATAATTGACGAAATTGAGGTAAAATTCAAAGGTTGTGTTTCCCAAAATTTTCAATAAATACTTTAATATAGAAAACAAGTAAAATAATAATAATAGCAGTATAAAAATATATGACGATGATCGTCGTCAACTCACAGTTATGGAGAATCGTCTAACTTTGCTCTCCAACAACTCTCAAACTAGCCGGCAGGATCTCAGCAGACAAATCTGAGCATCAAGAATATTTCCAAGACTTTAGAAAAATTATTCTAAAGTTTAACTAGCTCTAGGAAAGCCTAAAAATCATTTAAATATACTATAAGCACAAAATAAGATTTTTACTCAAATCTATATTTTTCTATGAATTCATACTAGGATTAGAGTTGTATACTTACCTCAAAGAGTTTCAATCAACAACTCTCAATGGATACCCTTCTCCTTCTTTAGAGGATAAACCCTAACCCAAAATTTCACCCAAGCACTTGTATATCCTTCCTATGAGTTTAAAAGTTAAGTAGACTAGCTTGACTTTAAGTGAGAAGAAGAAGAAGGAAAGAAAAGAAAAGAAAAAAATGAAAAATGGGGGAGGATGGGTTGCTGAGAGAGAAGGAAGAAAGGGGAGGAAGTGATGGGTTGCTGAGATAAAGAAGGAAGAAGGGGGAGGAAGTGATATGAAAGAGAAAGTAGGCAAAAATTGGTTTTATTATTATTATTATTATTATTATTATTATTATTATTATTATTATTATTATTATTATTATTATTATTATTATTATTATTATTATTATTATTATTATTATTAATTTAATTATTATTATTTTTAAAAGGACACGAGACTTGACAGGCTGTTTGTGCAATCGATTCTTTTTTGTTTACATTTGATTCAAGTTTTTATTTTCTTTAGTATTTTGATTTTTTTTTCAAATTTGGGAAGAGGAAATTTTTGATAATCAAAGTGGCATCCTAACTAATTTATCACGGTCTCTTACCCTATTCTTTATTATAAAAAAATACAATTTTTTTGTTTTTTATTATAAGTAATTTAAACTAATTTTTCAAATTTTATTTTTACTATTCCTCTAATACTCTATTAAATTTTTGTAACAATTTTCTATACATTAGTCTGAATTATTCAAGATAATTTTTCAGATTGCATATATATATATATATATATATATATATATATATATATTTATATTATTAAATTCAATATTTTTATTAATTTTATAAGACTTAATAAATGTGCAATTGATTAAATTTTGTTATAATAAGGAATAGTAGAAGTACTGCTTAATTAAATACAATTAATCTTTTTGATTGGTCTAATTTGCATTGTTAGTTTAAAATGGAGACTTGTGGGTGCACTATGAGCGCAAAACAAATTTATTAGTTGAGTTCAGAAAAGTAGGCAACCATAACAAGTTGGGCCAATTAGTGAAAAGACCCTGACCAATATGAATAAGAAAAATTGTACTATTGATTGAAAATAGGGAAATATATTACAAGATAATCTCTCATGTGACCTTAAGAGCAATGTTCATTAAGAATTTGGAACCTAGGTTACTGACTGAATAATACAAAATTACTCCTTTATTCCACTACTCTCCCTTATGTGTAGTTGTTTACCTCCCCTATCTGCCACATAAGCATTTCTCCTTTAACATCACTATCCACCCCATTATTTGGCTTAGCCTAAATCTAGTATCTTCATTGGGAACTATAACTATAAAACGAAAATAATAATAACATATAATAAAATAATGTTGTCATATAAATATGTAATTATTACTTTATTTGAAAATTATATTTTATTATATGTTATTATTATCTTCGTTATGAAATACAACTACAAAACGAAGGTAATAATAACATTTAATAAAATAGAGTTGTCAAATAGATATGAATTTTTACTTTATTTCACAACTCTATTTTATTATATATTATTATTATTATTATTATTATCTTCGTTATGAAATAAAATATGATATCTCTATTTTTATTGGGTGTTATAGTTTATGGTGTTTGGGTTTAGGGTTTGAGGGTATGGAATGTAAAGTTTAAGGTTTCGGGTTTCAGATTTAGGGTTTTGGGTTTAGGGTTTCAGGATTTGGGTTTCAGGTTTAGGGTTTCATGTATAGGATTTAGGGTTTAAGGTTTCATGTTTAGAGTTTCGGGTTAAGGGTTTCATGATCAGGGTTCAAAGTTTTGGGTTTAGGGTTTCTTGTTTCGGGTTTAGGTTTTTGGGTTTAGTTTTTCGGGATAAGGGTTCCAAGTTTAGGGTTTCAAGTTGAAGGTTTTGAGTTTCGTGGTTAGAGTTTCAGGATTAGGGTTTTGGGTGTAGGGTTTCTTGTTTTAATTTAGAGTTTTTGGTTTTGGGTTTAGGGTTTTGGATTTTGTGTTTAGGTTTTCGAGTTTAGGGTTTTGGGTTTCGAGATTATGGTTATAAGTTTAGGGTTTCAAGTTTAGTGTTTCAAGTTTAGTGTTTCAGGTTTAGGGTTTTAGGTTTAGTGTTTCAGGTTTTAGGTTTAGGGTTTAGAGTTTAAGTTTTTAGGTTTTCAAGTTTAGGGTTTCAGGTTTATGTTTTCGGGTTTCATCTTTAGGGTTTTAGATTTTGGCTTTTGGGTTAGGTGTTTAGGGTTAAGGGATTCGGGTTCAGGGTTTTGGGTTTCGAGTTAAGGGTTTCAAGATCGGGGTATCGGATGTAGGGTTTAGCGTTTTGGGTTTAGGTTTTTGGTTTTAGGGTTTAATGATTACAGTTTTAGGTTTAAGGTTTTGGGTTAAGAGTTTCAGGATGAGGGTTTCTAGTTTGAGGGTTGAAGGTTTAGGGTTTAGGTTTTAGGGTTTTAGGATTTAGGGTTTAGGGTTTAGAGTTTAGAGTATTTAATCTAAGAACTAATGTTGTAGAAATAAGTATGCAAATATTATTTGATGAGTTTGATGACTTAGATATAAGTAAAAAAGATGAGGAAGAAGAAACTCCAAATGAGTTACAACAACAAAACAGTCTGCAGAAAACAGAGATTGATAAACAATCTTTGTTTCATTCTCCACCAAAAAGCTGGAGAACAATTGAAGATCATCCTCAAACACAAATCATTGGAGACACTGCTGATGAGATTCAAACAAGATAATCATTCAAGAATGATGAAAACAACATGTCAATGATATCCTAGATTGAACCAAAATCAATTAAGGAATCCATTATTGATCAATCTTGGATAGATGCCATGAAGGAAGAACTGTTGCAGTTTGAAAAAAAATGAAGTCTAGACACTGGTACCTGATCCATTAGATCAAACAATTATTGGTACACGATGGGTTTGCAGAAATAAACTAGATGAAGAAGGTAAGGTTATCAGGAACAAAGCAAGATTAATGGCTCAATGTTACAATCAATAAGAAGGTATAAATTATGATGAAACATTTGCTCCAGTTGTAAGGTTAGAAGCTATTTGTATACTTATTGCATATGCATTTCATAAGCTTATTAAATTGTTTCAAATGGATGTTAAAAGTGCATTTTTAAATGGATTCTTGAATGAACAAGTTTATATGAAACAACCCCTAGGTTTTGAAAATCAATCAAAACCAAATTATATTTTCAAACTTACAAAAGCTCTATATGGCTTAAAACAAGCACCAAGACCCTTGTATGAACGAATGACTTCATTCTTAATCAAAAATGGATTCTTAAGAGGCAAAATCGACACTACATTATTTAAGAAAACCAAAAAAAATGACTTACTTATTGTTCAAGTATATGTTGATGATATCATTTTTGGAACAACAATTGAAAAATAGTGTGAAGGTTTTTCAAAACTTATGCAAAGTGAATTTGAAAAGAGTATGATGGGAGAATTAAGGTATTTACTTGGATTACAAATTAAACAATATGAAAACGACATTTTTATCTGTCAAGAACAATACATTAAAGATTTGTTGGTCAAATATAAAATGAATGAATCAAAGATCATGACCACTACCATGCATCCATCTTCTTCTTTAGAGAAAGATGAAAATGAAAATTCTGTTTCTGAAAAAGAATATCGAGGAATGATTGGCTCTTTGCTTTATTTAACTGCTAGTATGCTTGATATAGTATTTGCAGTGGGATTATGCGCTCGATTTCAATCAACACCAAATGAATCTCATTTGGCAGTAATAAAACAAATATTTAGATATCTTGTTGGAACCACTAATCTTGGTCTTTGGTATTGATTTACTCGTCATGAACGTTCTACTAGATATCCCAAATGTTCCCCAGCCCCACATCCAGAACGTTCTACTCGTCAAGAACGTTCTCCATCTCGTACTCCTTCTCATCACTCACCACCAGAACGTTCTCCTGCTCAACCATTCTCTATTTCCAATCCTCCAGAACCTTCTTCTCCTGTCCATACCTCTTCCCCCTCACCAAAACCCAAACACTCATCCACACCTGACACATCTGAACCTTCTTCATCTTCCCTTGAAACATCTGAACCCTCTTCATCTTCCCTTGAAACATCTCCATCCCCATATGAGACATCTGATCCATCTCCACCCTCAAAAATATTCAAATGAAACACACTCCCTCTTATTTCACCAAAAAATTCAAAGAATTTCAAAGCCAAATAGGCTCAACGCCCTATTGGAATCGACAGAGTTTTTGTGTTTGACAAACTTATAATCAATGGCAACACTGTCCAGCATCATATTGATGCACTAGGGTGGACTTCTTTTCTCCAAACATCTAAACATACTATACAAATGTTGTAACAGGCTTCTACTGCAATGCAACTACCATCCTAGAAAAATCCTTAATCGTCTCCACCATTAAGGGAATCAAGATCAAATTAACTCCAGATATCTTGGCTTCCATTCTTCAACTACCTAAAGAATGACCTTATGTTTTTGGAAATCAATGGTACTCAAATTTGAATCTCAAAGAGACTAAGGTCCTCTCTGACTTGTTTCAAGAAGGCTCAATTCGCTCCCTGTCCACATATCTGAAACCGCTTCCAAAGGTCTTCAACAACATGAGCCAACATACTCTCATTCCTCACTGTGTAAGCCATGAGTATGTATCTGCCAATGACGCCTTAATCATCTATCATCTCCTCAACTGTAAGTGTCTTAATCTTTCTCATGTGATCATTCAACACGTTATCTGTGCTGCCACGAAAGACTACAAGAAAAATATTGTTCCATATGGAATGATATTAATTAAGATATTTAGGCATTTTGGAATTCCCATCACCACTGAAAAATGACTCATTAAAATCTCCAAAGTTTCCACAAAAAACCTCTCCCACATATGCAAAACATTCTCTGCCCAAACTACCCCTACTCCGTCCTCCTTTCCCACCTCCTTAAAGCGCAAACGCTCTACAAGACGAAGAGCTACTACACACCATATCCCATTCTCCCCTCAACCATCTAATCATGTAGGAAATACAATATCAGACACTGCTCCGGAACGTTCTCCACCAACTCAAGAACGTTCTTTAGAAAGAATCCAAACTCCATCAAACTTCTTTCCTCAACCATCCACCTTATCTTCAACAACTTTTCCCTCATATTCTCAAATACTTCGCTCTCCTCCTCATGACTTTGGTACTTTACTATCCAATTCCCATATATCTACCATGTCCCCACTGTTTGTGTCCCCACAAAAAACGAGCTTATCCAGTTTCGGTATTAGTCAATTTATAAACTTTCCAGAAGTTGTTGGTCCATCTAATACAACCTACACACCAACTGATCCCTTAGCCTCCTTACCATCTTCCTTTGCCACTATTTCATCCATCTCTGAAACACCAATTCCATCCAACACAGTTGTTGCCACCACTTCTCAACCATCTACTTACCTTCATTCTTATCCTCGCTTAGTTGGAGAATGTCCTGACTAGTCTCCAAAGGAAATTTCTAATGGAGTTGGACAAACAGAGTCAAAAAAGTAAAAGAATCAATGTTGGAAAACAAAAGTAAAATAATACATGATCTTCTGAAATTGTTGACTGTGCATTTGGACAAACAAATCAATTAAGCGTTTATTCAATAAATGTTTATCATGTATGCATTTATGATTAAGTTGATTCAATAATCAAAGAGCTTGTGAGGTTAAACTCATACTTATAACTCGTAAGCTATTTTTATAAGCTCTTTCAAGTAATTTCATAAGTACTTATGTCATAAGATATCCCAAATAAGATCTTTCAAACACACCCTTAATTGGAAAAGAGGTGGCGGCCTCCAAAGAATTATAAGACAAACACAATACACTTTAACACTTTGAAGAAAACAAATAACATGAGATATGTTATCATCAGTTTTGGTCGAATTATAAGTTTGTACTTCAGCTGACCACAAATTAAACTATATGGTTACATAGAAGATCAAACCATGAATTGTGCACTTCAATGGACACTCATTTAAATTTAAGGCACAAGAGGATTAGAAGTTGTTTACTCGTATAAAAGAATAAGACCGACTTACCATTCTATTAAATAAAATGAAAGGGTTGAGAGTGGATTCCTTTCTTCAATGAATTTCACCGAGGCGACTAGGGCAACTTTTTTGTAAGAGACGCACAACTCAAGCCAACTTCTATCAGTTCAGGCGGAAGGTCAGGGGGATGATACAATGAACCTTCTCTTCGGTATGCGATATCAGTATGTAAAGTTAATTTTTCTGTGAGGAAGATCAAAATAAATCTTATAGTTGCTCATGTATATAGGACGTGAACATATCTGATATAGGACAATATGCAACATGGGTTGGTTTAGATATATGTCAACCATACACAAGATAGATAAGTTAGGGTTTAAATATATGTTTGGTCTATATAAATGAGCGCTTTTTTTTTTCTTTCTTTTTTTTTTTATTTTTTATTCTGTCCCTGTAATTATTTTTTGTTTTAACGTTAACCTTGTAAGTTCAAATTTGTTCTAAAGTCGTCCTTGTTGTCAGTAATTGTTGAAAAAAAAGTTGATATTGAAAACGAAGAGGGGACATATACAGAAAAAAGAGTAAACTTCCATAGACGAAAATCAAATGAAAGTTCGTGATATTTTTAGTTTCGTCTCTATAATTTCATGCTTTTTGTTTTTTGTTTTTTTTCCTTCTCCATTTGTCATCTCAGCTTTATTTAGCATCACTAACAGCAAGGACGACAAATTTGAACTAATAGGATAAAAGATGGATTTTTTTTTTTACAATGACGTAACTAAAAAAAACGCTAAGAGAGACCAAATATATACTTATGCCATAAATTAATATCCAACATTCGAAGTTGATACATAGTAGACATCATAGGACTACCAAACATTGTTTGAATTAGCGGACTCTAATAAAATTTCTCCAACAACACATCACTAAAGTTATTATTGCAAAACAAATTCAATTTTTATGGGGCTTCCAACTCTTCAACAATAACCCCCATAGTGTAGCAAAATATACTGAATATGAATTCAATTTTCAAAAGAATAACCATTTTCAAAATGTACATTCTTGTTCAACATAACTTTTTACGTATAGAGCATTGTGATTATGCTATTTCAATAACACTCTTGTGACCGATAGAATGTCTTCATACTCGTATATCTCGCAAAAGATAAAAATGAAAATCTATCTTACATAATAAAATGAAACACATAATTGTCGTTACAATAAAAAGTATATATATGATACGTTGATGTTAGACTAATGCACAAATATTATTTTACAACATAATAAAAACATTGTTCTTAAACCAAAAACCAACTAAACAACGTATGGTGTAGCTAGTAATCTATTTTATAAGTTTTTCCAAATATTTATATAAGCGTTGATGTCATATAATAAACCCAAATAAATCCTTCTAAACACACTCTAAAATGAAAAGGAGGTTACCACTAAATAAAGAACACGAGACATAAAGAACATGGGACAAATCCTAAGTTGCCAGCTTCCAATGAATTAGAGAACTATAATATAGGTTAACACTTTGCCAAAAAAATAAAGAACATGGGACATGCCATTATAAATGATGTACCTACCCGTACATTACATGTGCAGCGACCTCTTTGGCCGTAAATTTTTTTGGTCCGATCATTAGTTTTGGCTAACTCAAAATTAAACCCTACAGAGTAAAATAAAAGAGGGAAAATCAAAACATGAATCAGTGCACTTCAATGGTCATCCATATGAAAATGAATAATAGATAGGTTCAAAGGTTCATATCATCGTTTAAAGTTAAGACAAAAAAGCCATCAATAGAGTACCAAACATGAATGAGCATAATTGGATGTCATACAAAGTTTATGCTTCCTCATGTCATACTCCAACAAAACCACCCAACAATGAGTGGAGATGAAAAAGGCATCAACAGAGTACCAAACATGAGCATAATTGGTTTTAAATAGAATTCCAATAAAATATCTCCATTGCCATAAAGACTTTATTCCAAAACAAATTTAAGTTTCAATATAATAGTCACTTACAAAGAGTTTATGTTTCCTCATGTCATACTCCAACAAAACCACCCATGATGTAACACTATAACAAAACCACTCACAATGTAACAATATATTGAATAATTAATTCTCCAACAAAACGAGTAACAATATACTGAATAATTAATTCAATCTACACATCATATAAAAAGAAATGTAACTCAAGTTATAATGGAAGCACTTTTGATTGCCCTGAAATTGAATAGTAAATCAATTTTATTTTATAGCACGAACAAGTGTTCAAAAAACTTCACTATTCATGTAACAAAACATTCGAGATTGTAATTTCGAAAAATACGATATTGTGATTTGAAACTATCGCAGAAGCTTCGTCATTTTGTCTAAGTATCTCTAAGAGTAAACTCAACATAGATTTCATTAAATACCATATCATCTTGAAAGGACTCATTCGTTTTTTACTCCAATATTAAACTCAACATGGATTTATTAAATAGGCTTCATAACTTTAATTTATACATTAACATTTTATTTATATTTAATTTTATTACAATTTAAATTATTAATTTAAATATTTTAATTTAAATTTAAAATAACATTGAATTTAAATTTTTATAACAATAATAAAAAAAAATGCTATCGATCATAAAATTATTATTATTAATAATTAATTAAAAAGATGTTAACCTAAGTTAATAAAAAAAAAGTAACGATTATAAATTTATTATTATTATAATAATAAATTGAAAAAAAAATTACAATTATAAATTTATTATTATTAAATTATAAAAGTACCGGACATACTCGTGATTATAGCTTAACACAACTTCGTGATTACAACTTCAGACAATTTTAAGTAACTCCACGATGGGGGACAAACATTGGAGATGCTCCCACTAAAATAAGGTCTAAAATCTTCGGTTCTTCCTTCACAATCTCCTTATAAACCTTGATAATCTTCTTCCATTACCTTCGCCTGTGCAATCAAAGCACAAATTCCCTCACTTATGAGTAACATGAAATATACATTTGACCCCTAAAAATCTAAGTGTAGATTTGGAGAGCAACATGTAAGAAATACAAGCGAAAAACAAACTCTAGGTCAAGAGTTATCTGATTGATCTAAAAGGAAGAGAGAGTGTGTAGTGTTTATTTGTTTAATTTGATTTTATTATCAATTAATAAATAGAGAATGATACAAGTATACTAACGAATACAAAGTATATATGTATACAATAGTTGTGTTTATATTTGTGTTTAACATAGTGTTTAAATAACATTTCTCTTTCATTAATACAACTGTATCATTATCTCTTTATTAATTAATAATAAAATCAAATTAAACAAATAAACACTACATACTCTCTATCTCTTATCTCTTTTATCTTCTCTCTTCCTTTCCATCTTCATCAATTTTCTTCCTCTCCCGTTCTCATTCTCTCTCTATCTGAGGTGAGGATTGCAATGAGTCTCTATTCATTTTCGATCAATCAAGTAACTCTTGTGTTGACTTATATTTTGTTTATCACTTATATTTTGTTTATCACTTATATTTCTTACACATTGTTATCTAAATCTAAACTTCTTAGATTTTTATTTTATTTTTTAAATAGATTTTTATTTTATTATATTTAAGTTCTTTTATTATTTTCTTAGTTGTTTACTCTTGTTGTTCTCGGGTCATACATCGGTTTTCTGGATTTTTTTGGGTCTTTATTTTTAAAGTTAATCGTGTAAACATTATTGGTTAATGAAGTACAATAAGTGGTTAATGTATTAGTTTTGTCTAAAAATTAGGCATAATAATGAGATAATTATTATGCCTAATTTATATTCATATTTTTCTTAATAAAATAACACTAATTATGAAATAATAATTGATAAATTTATTAATTAATAATATAAAAGATTTTAATTTTTAATATATTATAAAAGATGATGTGTGAGTGTGCATTTATAGGGCCACCTAACACTGTTTTTTGTAATATTGATTTGAAGTTAGGGATCATAGTCGATTTTCTCTAATTTTACAGTTACTAATTACAAACAAAAAAGTTTACAGAGATTAAAATAAAAAAAATGATATATTTGTAGTGACTAAAGATATATTTAAACCTTCAAAAAATAAAATATAAATTTATTATCTTCAAAACAAAGAGATTGTTTGAGATACATTTCTTCATTTATATAACCATTTAAAAAAATACTTTTTATATTCGTCGAATATAAAATAATTATATCAAATAATGCAAATGAAAGTAAATGTTTGATAGCCTCTAATTAATAAAAAAAAACATTTTAATTTATTTAAAGTAATTTTTTTAAAAGCAGTTTTTGTAATATAAATATATATCCATCAACTATTACAAGGACTAAGTTTATAATAACTCGAAGTGAGTCGAGTCACTAAAATAAAAGCCCATTACGGCATGGCTTATAAACTACGGGTATTAATTCTTTTTTGCCTTAACATTATTACACTTCGAGTTTACATGTCGTTTGGTTTGTTTGTCTTGTTCTTTTTCTCATTCTTGATAATTCAATAACATTCAGCTTGAGAAAATATAACGTGTTCTGTTCCAAAACATTCAAATGCTTGAGAAAAGAATGTTGATTGAGGGAACATTTTCTATCACAAGACATTCAATCGTCTGCTTAAGAAAATAACCTTGATTGAGGAAACATTTTCTATCACAAAACATTCAATCTTCTGTTTGGCATACTCTTTTTCTCATTCATGATTATTTCAAGAACATTGAATCTTCTACGAAAAAACCTTAATTGAGGCAATGCGTTCTAGGTTCTGGAATTCCATCTCTAGTTGGGGGTTTCAGTTCGAAGGTTATCAAATGTGGTGCGGGTTCATCTCTCTCGACCAGTTCAGGTTCAAGGGAAGGGTGATCGAGGGGACCCAGACTTTAGATCTCCGTTCCAAAACCCATTTTGTTACCAAGATTTTGAAAGAAATTTTTTAAGTTTCTTACGATCATGGAGTTATATATGATTTTGGAATATTCATTCCTACAAAATCTGACCCATCTTGTTTATAATTGAGATATTATTTTTCTAGTTCTTGATTATTCAAGATCATTCAATCCACATTATTAAAAGTTAAAACAAACCAGAAGAACATACTCCAAGTTCTCCTATCTAGTTGAGGAGTAGTAAAATAACTGATCTTGAAAGTGTGAAAAGGTCAAATTGGGAAGAAATTGTTATATTCCTTTCTGATCACTTCATTTTATATCCAATTATGTTTACTACAAAAAGGAAAATGAAAAAACAACTCCACTGTATACAGTTGATAAATGATGTTCCTTACAAGGAATTGATCTTAGTTCAGTTTTGCTACTTTATGCAGATAGGTCCAGATGAATCATGGCTATTCTTTGATCAAGAAGCATCTGTTCTCCATAATAAGGTAGACTTCATGATTTCATTTGAACTGTGCAGTTGCGACAAAAAACAATTTTAGGTTCGTGCATTTTCAGGGTGGCCAGGAACTCGAGCAAAGATTCAAGCAGTTGACAAAGATGGTCAGAAGAAAATTTTAGAGATTAAAATCATAACCACACGAGTTTGCTCTCATGAGAATGAACACTTCAATGAAGCAGATGATATTGCATTTGTCAATGGTGCATTGGTGTTTCCATGTGGAAGGGGCACCTCACTTGAGGTATGTTTAGTTTTTAAAATCAATCATGAAGTTTAATTTATCGGTGCAGAGCTAAATCATAGTTGCATAACCTAGACAAGTGCTTTTTGGTAGATGTTACATGTTTTAGTTGTTTTTTTGAATGGAGGTTAACGCTTTTAGTTATAATCTATATACCAAGTGAATTTATGCAACCAATACATATTAAGACACCATAAAAGAACTTTTCCCAGAATTGATCTATTAAATTGCCATTTTCTTTTTAAATTGTGTTCTAACTCAGTGAGGAGCTATTGCTTATTCCGATGTTGGTTAGATTCTTTAGTGTCAATAAATCTAAAAAACTTGGGTAATGCCTCTTCTGCATAATTTGGCATGCGGTCAAAATGGAATGGAAATACCTATTCTATTTGTTCTATTTGGTTTCAGCATTTTAGATGGAACCAAAATGTATAACTTTGCCTACCTTTTGTTCCGGGTAGCTCTAATTTTGATATTCTTGAAATATAATACACAACTCATGTTTTGTTTTGTTCTCATTATTCCCTCCATTCTTTTTCAAGTTAGCTTTTGTAGAAAAATTTTAAACGGAAATTAGAGTAGTTAAAGCAGTTAAGGGTTGTTGGATTAGTCACTTAGGTTAGTTATTTTCCGTTTGTTAGTTGTTTCTGTTTTAGGGTAGTTGCTATTAATCCTTATCCCTATTCTTGTTATAGGAAGTCTATAAATACAGACTTTCATTCCCTTAGAAAGAATCTTTATCAAATTTAGAAATTGAGTGGTGTAAACCATTATAGGGTAGATTATGCACTAGCTTTTCTCCAATTGTTATATGGAATCCTGTTACATCTTAAACTAATATCAAATAAAACGATGTTGGATGAAGAGCCAATGTCTTCGGGGATTCCGAATCTCTCCCTAAATCTGTAATTATATTAAATTTTTTTGGAATATATTAAGCAGGTAAAAGAAAATTACTTGGTTTTAAAGGTACTGTATGATATGGGTTTTACTCTATTTTGCGAGGAATAAATAATGAGGAAGTTGTGATGTTTAATATGAAAAAGTACACTTTTTAGACAAAGTTAACATAGGGTTATGAGATTAGTTTTTGTGGATCAAGATGCCTTTCTGAATTTAGTGATGTTGTTACTCAGGTAATGGAAGTTCAGCTTCCAGGAAAAAAAATGTAGTTAAAGCAGCTGCTTTCTGGAATGGGCTGCGGGGACAGAAGCTGAAGAAATTATGAGCAGTTGTTTGTCAAATGAAAAATCATATTTTAAATTATCCTTCGGCTGTTTGTGCAATCGATTCTTTTTTGTTTACATTTGATTCAAGTTTTTATTTTCTTTAGTATTTTGATTTTTTTCAAATTGGGGAAGAGGAAATTTTTGATAATCAAAGTGGCATCGTAACTAATTTATCACGGTCTCTTATCCTATTCTTTATTATAAAAAAATACAATTTTTTTGTTTTTTATTATAAGTAATTTTAACTAATTTTTCAAATTTTATTTTTACTATTCCTCTAATACTCTATTAAATTTTTGTAACAATTTTCTAAGACTTAATAAATTAAATATATATATATTATTATATTAAATATTTTTATTAATTTTATAAGACTTAATAAATGTGCAATTGATTAAATTTTGTTATAATAAGGAATAGTGGAAGTACTGCTTAATTAAATACAATTAATCTTTTTGATTGGTCTAATTTGCATTGTTAGTTTAAAATGGAGACTTGTGGGTGCACTATGAGCGCAAAACAAATTTATTAGTTGAGTTCAGAAAAGTAGGCAACCATAACAAATTGGGCGAATTAGTGAAAAGACCCTAACCAATATGAATAAGAAAAATTGTACTATTGATTGAAAACAGGGAAATATATTTCAAGATAATATCTCATGTGGCCTTAAGAGCAATGTTCATTAAGAATTTGGAACCTAGGTTATTGACTGAATAATACAAAATTACTCCTTTATTCCACTATTGTCCCTTATGTGTAGTTGTTTACCTCCCCTATCTGCCACATAAGCATTTCTCCTTTAACATCACTATCCACCCCATTATTTGGCTTAGCCTAAACGGAAATTAGAGTAGTTAAAGCAGTTAAGGGTTGTTGGATTAGTCACTTAGGTTACTTATTTTGCACAATACAACATGAGCATACTAATAATTCATACATTAGTCCACATTGCTACGTTAAATATCATATTCATTGAAGTCAATCAAATTTCATCCTAAAGTAGTAGTGGTTTTACTCTTTTGTTTCAATTTCACTTGAATGTCAATGTTGTTTTTCGGAATTGTGTTAAATTAAATATGTTTTATTAGCTTCTTTTTTGTCTTTATTGCACACATTATTCTGGCCTAACTTATTTGCATGCATTACTAGTTTTCAAATGTCACCTCATTGCACAGGTCTGTTACTAGTTTTAATATATATGAGAGAAGCTACTAGTATTGTTTAAAAAACCATAGTTATTACAAGATTCTTTTAATATCTCTGTTCTTTATTAGTGTTTCTTGAGAAACTTTTCCATAAGTGAGTTTTAGAGATAGAGAAACTACAAAATAGAGTGTTGTCAAACCACACTCAATATTTAGCTTACCTCAAATAGTTGAAGTTCTATTTGTTCTAGCATGGAAATAGAGAATCCAATTGCATGTATTATTTTGTTACTTGTGTGGCTATTTCAGGTTATGGATAATGACCGTTAAAGGTTGGAACAATAGAAGATCATAGGAAACAATCATAAAGAACATACTGTTCATTTTTGAACACACATCCTAGTAAAGCACATATTAGGTTTAGTGTTTCAGGTTTTAGGTTTAGGGTTTCGAGTTTAAGGTTTTAGGTTTTCAAGTTTAGGGTTTCAGGTTTATGTTTTCGGGTTTCATCTTTAGGGTTTCAGATTTAGGCTTTTAGGTTAGGTGTTTAGGGTTAAGGGATTCGGGATTCGGGTTAAGGGTTTTGGGTTTCGAGTTAAGGGTTTCAGGATTGGGGTATCGGATGTAGGGTTTAGCGTTTTGGGTTTAGGTTTTTGGTTTTAGGGTTTAATGATTACAGTTTTAGGTTTAAGGTTTTGGGTTAAGAGTTTCAGGATGAGGAATTAGAGTTTAGGGTTTAGGGTTTAGAGTATTTAATCTAAGAACTAATGTTGTAGAAATAAGTATGCGCATATTATTTGATGAGTTTGATGACTTAGATATAAGTAAAAAAGATGAGGAAGAAGAAACTCCAAATGAGTTACAACAACAAAACAGTCTGCAGAAAACAGAGATTGATAAACAATCTCTGTTTCATTCTCCACCAAAAAGCTGGAGAACAATTGAAGATCATCCTCAAACACAAATCATTGGAGACACTGCTGATGAGATTCAAAGATAATCATTCAAGAATGATGAAAACAACATGTCAATGATATCCCAGATTGAACCAAAATCAATTAAGGAATCCATTATTGATCAATCTTGGATAGATGCCATGAAGGAAGAACTGCTGCAGTTTGAAAAAAATGAAGTCTAGACATTGGTACCTGATCCATTAGATCAAACAATTATTGGTACACGATGGGTTTGCAGAAATATACTAGATGAAGAAGGTAAGGTTATCAAGAACAAAGCAAGATTAATGGCTCAATGTTACAATCAATAAGAAGGTATAAATTATGATGAAACATTTGCTCCAGTTGCAAGGTTAGAAGCTATTTGTATACTTATTGCATATGCATTTCATAAGCTTATTAAATTGTTTCAAATGGATGTTAAAAGTGCATTTTTAAATGGATTCTTGAATGAACAGGTTTATATGAAACAACCCCTAGGTTTTGAAAATCAATCAAAACCAAATTATATTTTCAAACTTACCAAAGCTCTATATGGCTTAAAACAAGCACCAAGACCCTTGTATGAACGAATGACTTCATTCTTAATCAAAAATGGATTCTTAAGAGGCAAAATCGACACTACATTATTTAAGAAAACCAAAAAAAAATGACTTACTTATTGTTCAAGTATATGTTGATGATATCATTTTTGGAACAACAATTGAAAAAAAGTGTGAAGGTTTTTCAAAACTTATGCAAAGTGAATTTGAAATGAGTATGATGGGAGAATTAAGGTATTTACTTGGATTACAAATTAAACAATATGAAAACGACATTTTTATCTGTCAAGAACAATACATTAAAGATTTGTTGGTCAAATATAAAATGAATGAATCAAAGATCATGACCACTACCATGCATCCATCTTCTTCTTTAGAGAAAGATGAAAATGAAAATTCTGTTTTTGAAAAAGAATATCGAGGAATGATTGGCTCTTTGCTTTATTTAACTGCTAGTATGCTTGATATAGTATTTGCAGTGGGATTATGCGCTCGATTTCAATCAACACCAAATGAATCTCATTTGGCAGTAATAAAACAAATATTTAGATATCTTGTTGGAACCACTAATCTTGGTCTTTGGTATTGATTTACTCGTCATGAACGTTCTACTAGATATCCCAAATGTTCCCCAGCCCCACATCCAGAACGTTCTACTCGTCAAGAACGTTCTCCATCTCGTACTCCTTCTCATCACTCACCACCAGAACGTTCTCCTGCTCAACCATTCTCTATTTCCAATCCTCCAGAACCTTCTTCTCTTGTCCATACCTCATCCCCCTCACCAAAACCCAAACACTCATCCACACCTGACACATCTGAACCCTCTAAATCTTCCCATGAAACATCTTCATCCCCATATGAGACATCTGATCCTTCTCCACCCTCAAAAATATTCAAATGAAACACACTCCCTCTTATTTCACCAAAAAATTCAAAGAATTTCAAAGCCAAATAGGCTCAACGCCTTATTGGAATCGACAGAGTTTTTGTGTTTGACAAACTTATAATCAATGGCAACATTGTCCAGCATCATATTGATGCACTAAGGTGGACTTCTTTTCTCCAAACATCTAAACATACTATACAAATGTTGTAACAGGCTTCTATTGCAATGCAACTACCATCCCAGACAAATCCTTAATCGTCTCCACCATTAAGGGAATTAATATCAAATTAACTCCAGATATCCTGGCTTCCATTCTTCAACTACCTAAAGAAGGACCTTATGTTTTTGGAAATCAATGGTACTCAAATTTGAATCTCAAAGAGACTAAGGTCCTCTCTGACTTGTTTCAAGAAGGCTCCATTCGCTACCTGTCCACATATCTGAAACCGCTTCCAAAGGTCTTCAACAACATGAGCCAACATACTCTCATTCCTCACTGTGTAAGCCATGAGTATGTATCTGCCAATGACGCCTTAATCATCTATCATCTCCTCAACTGTAAGTGTCTTAATCTTTCTCATGTGATCATTCAACACGTGATCTGTGCTGCCACGAAAGACTACAAGAAAAATATTGTTCTTTATGGAATGATATTAATTAAGATATTTAGGCATTTTGGAATTCCCCTCACCACTGAAAAATAACTCATTAAAATCTCCAAAGTTTCCACAAAAAACCTCTCCCACATATGCAAAACATTCTCTGCCCAAACTACCCCTACTCCGTCCTCCTTTCCCACCTCCTTAAAGCGCAAACACTCCACGGGACGAAGAGCTACTACACACCCTATCCCATTCTCCCCTCAACCATCTAATCATGTAGGAAATACAATATCAGACACTGCTCTAGAACGTTCTTCACCAAACCCAAAACGTATTTCACCAAACCCAAAACGTTCTCCACAAACTCAAGAACGTTCTTTAGAAAGAATCCCAACTCCATCAAACTTCTTTCCTCAACCATCCACCTTATCTTCAACAACTTTTCCGTCATACTCTCAAATACTTCGCTCTCCTCCTCATGACTTTGGTACTTTACTATCCAATTCCCATATATCTACCATGTCCCCACTGTTTGTGTCCCCACAAAAAACGAGCTTATCCAGTTTCGATATTAGTTAGTTTATAAACTTTCCAGAAATTGTTGGTCCATCTAATACAACCTACACACCAACTGATCCCTTAGCCTCCTTACCATCTTCCTATGCCACTATTTCATCCATCTCTGAAACACCAATTCCATCCAACTCAGTTGTTGCCACCACTTCTCAACCATCTACTTACCTTCATTCTTATCCTCACTTAGCTGAACCTTCAAATTTTGACATCATGGCTGCTCATCAGACTATAACAGCACGTCAGCTTCAGCAAGATCAAGAAACTACTCTGTTGAGAACCTGGCTCACAGAACAACTTGCTTCCAAGCTGAGAATCCCACCTCCTGCACTTCATCATGTTCCTCCACAAACTCCTAATCCAAGAAAATCCTCCTCTTATGAAGGATGTTATCCGTCATTGGCTTTTTAAGATAGTTTTTATTCTATTTTTAGAATTCCTTTTTGTATTTAGGATAGCATAATGATGATCTGTATGTCTTTTGTGTTAATGAAAAAAACCGATGTCAAAATTATATGCATGTTTAAAATTATGTCAAAATCACTAACTGCATTAATTAAGGGGGAGCTATTAAAGCCTTTCAAAATTGATATTAGAATAAGAATAAAAATCTAAGCATCAGTCAAAACAAATTCAAAATATTCAAAGGCTGAATTATTTTTAATCATATATATTGGTTTTGGTCAAAAAGGACATAGTACTATCAACAGCTCATTTGACACTCATTAAATGCTCAAATCACCTATACAAGCAAGGTCGTTGTCTAGGAAAAAGTGCAGAACTTCAAGTGCTATAAAAGTCTCATAAATGACTCACATACTTGAAATTCTCATTTTCACAAAGAAGAATCAATTATGAACGTTTCTAGCTCAATGTGTTGTTACTACTGAATTTCTTGTAAGGAATCGAATCTCAAACAAGAGTTGAGACATCTCAGATTCTATCAAAACAATCTTATCATTATTGTAAAACTCAAACTATAAGAGTTTAAGTATAGTTTGAATAGATTGTAATGAATCATATCAAGATTGATAAGTGATTAATTTACTTTCTACGTGGAAAGAAATAGAGCTTGTAACAGATCAATGTTGATCTAAGCTAGGTGTTGTAAAACCAAAAAAGTTATTTGTTTTAAATACTTAGTGGAAAATCTCACAGTGGTGAGGACTGGAAGTAGCCTGGGTTGGGTGAATCAGGATATATTTGTGTGTGGTAATCCTTGTCTTATCTCTTTATTTATTAAGCTTAATTGATTAACTATAAACTGAATTTATGTTTTGAAGCTAACCAAGAACGTTATCCGTTTTCTGCTTTCTTAACTAAGATCATTCTTGAGTTAAATCTTGTGGTTTCTTCAAGAATTTTTAAATAGGTATATTTACAATTCAAACCTCCTTCGTTTTAAGATAACAATAATATAAAATAAAATAGAATTGTCAAATAAAATAATAAATTCATATTTATTTGACAACTGCATTTTATTACGTGTTATTATTATTTTCATTAAGATTTACAATTACAAAATAAAGATAACAATAATATATAATAAAACAGAGTTGAAAATTAAAGATGTAATTATTACTTTGTTTGACAAATCTAGTTTTTATATGTTTAGGGATTAGAGTTTAGTGTTTTGGCTTTAGTGTTTAGGGGTTTCGAGTTTAGGTTTTAGGATTTAAGGTTTAGAGTTTTAAGGTTTAAGGTTATCTTCAATGAAAATATAACTACAAAAAAAAGATAATTATAATCTATAATAAAATAGAGTTTTCAAATAAAGATATAATTATTACTTTATTTAAAAATTATATTTTATTATATGTTAATATTATTTTCGTTATGAATTACAATTGTAAAACGAAGATAATAATAACATACAATAAAATAGAGTTGTCAAATAAATATTTAATTATTAATTTATTTGACAATTCTATTTTATTATATGTTATTGTTATCTTTGTTATAAATTACAACTACATAACGAAGATAATAATCACATATAAGAAAATAGAGTTGTTAAAAAATATTTAATATATATTTTATTTAACAACTCTATTTTATTATATTTTGTGATTATCTTTGTTATGAAAAAAAAAATAAAAATCGAAGATAATAATAACATATAATAAAATAGAGTTGTCAAATAAAGATTTAATTATTATTTTATTCGACAACTCTATTTTGTTATATGTTACTATTATCTTTGTTATAAAGTTCAACTACACAACGAAGATAATAATAACATAAAATAAAATAGAGGTGTCAAAAAATATTTAAAAATTATTATATTTAATAACTCTATTTAATTATATGTTATTATTATCTACGTTATGAAAAAAAATAAAAATCGAAGATAATAATAACATATAGTAAAATAGAGTTGTTAAATAAAGATTTCATAATTACTTTTTTTTACAACTCTATTTTATTATATATTATTATTATTATTATTATTATTATTATTATTATTATTATTATTATTATTATTATTATTATTATGTTTCGGGATTAAAGTTCTAGGTTTAGAGTTTCGGGTTAAAGGTTTTGGGTTTCGTGGTTAGTGTTTCTGGATTAGGGTTTTGGATTTAGGGTTTTGTGTTTAGAGTTTTAGATTGAGGGTTGAGGGTTTAGGGATTTTACTTTTAGGTTTATTGTTTATGATATAAGGTTTAATGTTTTGGGGTTTACAAAAATTTGAAACAGTTATTAATTGAGGATCAAGCTGGAAAGCAGTTCAAATGTAGGATCAGTTGACGAAGCCGAAATGACAAATCAATGGGTTAATATATTTATTTATGGATTTGATATATGAATACTTGATTTGTTCGACATTGTAAAGACATCCACAACTTTCTCTCTTTGTTATGAGCATTTTAAGATTTCCTTCATTAAGTGGCTACGAATCTTTTTGTGAGTCACCTAAATAAAAGTAATATATGAAATCATCCGTAAATATAAATTACATTATTACTTTTTTAATTGAATTTTTTTTAGTATAATTTCATGAAAAACTTGGATCTAAAATAGATTTTCTTTCTGCAGTAACAGTAGTTGGTCGAATGTGCAAATGCGAAGTGATTGCTATATTGTTTTTAGCTTTCCTACTTTTATGGTCGCATGTGCAAAAGTGGGTGCAAAAGTGAAGTGGTCATTATATTTTTTTAGTTTTATTACTTTCATTTCTACGGATCAAGTGGAAATTATATACTTTGATTGCTCGTTGAGGATCTAGGTTAAGACTAAAAACTAAAGTATTTGGATTCCCACCTCATTTTCAACATGTTTTCTGTTTTGTGTCTACATAATGCATCATGCCTTAAATTATTTAGTACATGGGTTAAACATTATATTAAAGGTTTTGTCTATAGTTTTGAAGTGGGACACATAAGATTTTGCCTTTAGGAGTGAGACTATTTACTACTTGGGTTTGTACTTTGCACATGTGTTACTATAATACTATAATTCACTATCCATGTGTTATGTTTGACTAGACAAATACTTATTCAATTTAATCAATTCCAAATATTTTGGATTTTTATTTACAAACTATACAATTAAAGTTTTCCTTTCTTCATTTTAGATAACAAATACGATATAGATCAAACTGTAAAATAATTTTTTTGTGTGCAATGATAGGCATCAAAGTTACTAATTTCCTATTTAGAATAATGAATAACTTTATAAAAAAAATCCAAGAGGACAAACACAAGTTCTTATTGAGTAAGCTTTCATACTGGAAAGAAAAACAAGCACATGTATTTTATGCAAAGTTGGTTACTAGTTATAATAAGTCTACGAGGTGTAATATTAAATTTGCCATACTCAATAACTCTTGATTTGCCAAATCAAATTGGCTAATTAGTTTTTAAACGTTTTAAAACAAATGTTACATGAGGCAATTATGAATGAATGAACAAGTTGTGAGATAAACATGAGTTCATTTTTTATTTTTATGAGGTAGCTTGTTTGTGAGTAATTAAATATTTTTGTAAATATTGTCCTAAGAGAAGGGTTATTGACCCAAAATGTGACTTTTAATATGAATTTTTTATTTGTATGAAATTGGGCTAGTATGATTAGATGACCTGAAATTTAATCAGGAGATAGTTTTTGTACCCAAAATATGACTTACAATATCAATTTTCTATTCATATGAAATTGAGATAGTTTATATGACTCTAATTTAACCAGAGATGAATTGTTAACTCTAAATGTGACTTGTAATATGAATTTTTTTATTCATATGAAATGAGATATTATGGATGTAAAATGATGACCTAAATTTCAGTATGAATATTTATTTGTAACTTGAAATGATATGCATGTCATGATGATCCTTTAACAAAATGGCAATAACAAGTTTGCCTTGGATGACAGTATTGTGCGTCAATGACATTGAACACAAATTTGACATATGAGCCTATACGATCCTAAATTTGATAAATGGATATGACATTATTGTGCCTTGAGGACCTTGAATGCGAAATTTAATATCTGAGCAACGATGATCCTAAATTCAATATATTAAAATGATAGTATTAAACCTCGACGACCTCTTGGATTCAAAATTCGATAACTTGGGAGGGATATGATATTGTGCTTTGATCAACTTAGATGTGGAATTTGATAGTGAGATGTTTGATATTGTACCTCAATTGCAAAATTTATATAGGAGCTTATTATTCTAAATTCGATAAATTGGAATGGTGGATATTTTGCCTTAGATGTCAAAAACGATAGTTAACGATGATCCTAAATTTGGTATATTAAAATGATGGTATTAAGTCTCGATGACCTCTTGGATTCGAAATTCGATATTTGAGTCTTGTAGACTATCCTAAATTTGATAAATTGGGAGGATTACGATATTGTGCTTTGATCAAATTAGATGTGGAATTTGATAGTGAGATGATTAATATTGAACCTCAATTGCAAAATTTATATAAGAACTTAAAATTTTAAATTTGATAAATTGGAATGATGGGTATTTTATCTTAGATGTCAAAAATGATATTTGACTCTAGATGGTCTTAGGGTTTATGCTTAATAGACTATCCTAAATTTTATATGTTCAGAGGATGATGGTTGTATTAATCTTTGATTACCTTAGATGTAAAATTTGATTTTCGGACTATGGTATGGTATGGTGCTTCAATGAACTTGGATGCAAAATATATATGTGAGGATATGATGTTGAATTAAATAAATTAGGGTGATGGTATTGTGTGCCTATATGATCTTGAATTCGATAAATTGCGATGATGGTAAATTGCCTCGATACATTAGGATGATGGTTTTGTGCCTCGACAAATTGATGTTGGAAATTGACATTAGATGCAAAATATGATATTTAAGTCTATAGGGTTTGGGGTATAAGTGTTTTGGGTTACTAGTTTAGCGTTTTGGGTTTAAGGGTTTCACGATTAGGGTGTAAAGGTTTCAGGTTTAGGGTTTCGAGTTTCGTATTTAGGGTTTAAGGTTTAGGGTTTCCGGATTGGTGTTTCAAGTTTAGGGTTTGGGGTTTCAAGTTTTGGGTTTTTGTTTTAGGGTTTAGGGTTTAGGGTTTAGGCATGTCGTACACAAATTTCACCTTTTAATGTTTGTATAATGACATGATGATGTTCAGAGCATTAAATTAGTTGAGACAAGTTAGTTTGCAAGAGGTGGAGATGGGTGCTGGTTTTCTTGCAATGTCTTCGGCAAAAGAAACTGTAAGACTTTATTCACATGCTTAATTATGCATTTTAACATTAATTTTAGTTTCGTGTAAAGCCTTATTTACTCTATATGTAAAACTACCTTATAAATTGTTGGATGATTTTGTGTTGGAAACATAGTTTAGACTTGTACTTAAAAGAAAAAATGTATAGACACATAAACTTTGTTCCATTTTGAAGGAACCACCATTAGATCAGAATATACAGACATGATATGATCATGGGTTGGGCGTTACCAAAAGAACATCTGTCCCCACCCATAATTTGCAGAGGAGAGTTTAAGCAGAGAGTCAAACTAGGGTTTTAGCCGAGAGTAAAGTCTATGAAGCATTTTGGTGCAAACAAAGATTGGAACCACATAGTTTTCGTCTAAGTAGAAGTCATACAGAGTATTTGGAGTGCAAGTTTAGCAAGAGGCACATGTCAAACAGAGTATATGGATTGCAAGTTTAGCAAAAGGCACACGAGTCTAAGGCAAGTTGATTTGTGATGCATATATATAGTTTTAGGAAAATAGGAAAAATCCTATGTATCTTCAGCTTGTCTTCTCAACAATAGAAATAGAAATTAAATTAAGAAAGAATACGTTATTTTATTTTAAATTTTAAATTTATTTTAGATGAATGAAAAAAGGCCATGTATATTTATCAACACATGCAGATCGTGCGAAGAATGATTTTGTTCAGTTGGTGGACAATATAGTCTGTTGGGAGGTTTTGAAAAGTTTTACGGACCTCTGAAGCTGTCACCCAGTTTAAAATATTTATACTGGGTATTTTAAGATGACGTAAAGTTTAGAAAGATGCATATTATGCGCTCGATTTCAATCAGCACCAAAAGAATCTCATTTGACAACAGTAAAACGAATATTTAGATATCTTGTTGGAACCACTAATATTGGTCTTTGGTATAGAAAAGGATCGCATTTTGATGTTATAGCGTATTATGATGCTGATTATGCTGGAGACAAAATCGAAAGAAAAAGCACAAGTGGAGTATGTCAGTTCTTAGGTGAAGCATTGATAAGTTGGTCTTGCAGAAACAAAGCAATGTAGCCTTATCAACAACTGAAGCTGAATATGTCTCAACAATAAACTGCTGCTCACAAGTTCTATGGATTAAAAATCAACTTGAAGACTACTCAGTAAGTTATTCCAGCATTCCAATTTATTGGACAGTGTGGCCATTGATTGTAAGTTTGTCAAACACAAAAACTCTGTCGATTCCAATAGGATGTTGAGCCCATTTGGCTTTGAAATTCTTTGAATTTTTTGGTGAAATAAGAGGGAGTGTGTTTGATTTGAATTTTTTTAGGGTGGAGATTGATCAGATGTCTCATATAGGGATGAAGATGTTTCAAGGGAAGATGAAGAGGGTTCAGATGTGTCAGGTGTGGATGAGTGTTTGGATTTTGGTGAGGGGGAAGAGGTATGGACAGGAGAAGAAGGTTCTGGAGGATTGGAAGTAGATAATGGTTGAGTAGGAGAACGTTCTGGTGGTGAGGGATGAGAAGGAGTACGAACTAGAGAACGTTCCTGACGGGGAGAACGTTATGGATGTGGGGCTGGGGAACATTTGGGAAACGGAGAATGTTCTGGAGAGACGAGTTCAGTGAATTGTAAGTTTTGTTTGGGTGCAAGCGTCTTCTTTCTTTGAGGATTTTTTGGGCGATGGTCATGGTGGTTTTAGTTTTCATGGATTGTTGTGTTGGTTTTTTTATTTGAGTTGAAGGTTGAGATTGTTTAGGAAGAGAAGTGAAGATTTCATTGATCAACCTCTTTTTTTGATTAAGGGGGGAGTTGATTGATATTATTCGGAGGAGACATAAGGTTTTGATGGAGTGATGGGTTTGGTTTGTTCTTTCTCTGTGGTGGTTGTGTGAAGAGAGGCATTCGATGAGTCATCAATTTCTGAATCTGAGAAGATGAAGTAGTATGGTTTTTCGATAGAAGTTTTTGAGGTTCCAATGCCAGATTGTACTATCATGGAACGTCTTGCTGTGAACAAATGAAGGGGAACTTGAGCAGGATTAGGAGGAGGACGTGTGTAGAGTGGTGGAAGAACAGTGGATAAAGGTTTGGGATTGATAGTGAGATTAGGGTTATTTTATGGGGATGATGAAAGGTAGTCAGAAAAAAAGGTATTAGAGAAATGCGTGGATGAGTTGGTCGTGGTGGTGGAGAGGGTGAGCGTTGTGATGATTCAGATGATGGGGATGATGAAGATGGTGAACAAATATATGGGTTCTTTCTTGTAGAATGCTTTGTGGGCGCCATTTTTTTGAGTTGCGAAGGTTTTTTGAGTGAGAGAGGTTTGAGAAAGAAGATGAGAAGTTAAGAGTTACTGTTTGTCGTTTTTAAGGAGAGAAGAGGAAGATGGAGTGGTTATAGTGCTTTAGTCAGAAATGTTGTTTTTGAGAAAAAGGATCAATGATTATTTTGAGCCTTGAGAAGGAGGACAGGATTTTGAGGGCAAGCGTGTTGTGTGTCTGTTCTCTTTGTAGACAGAGAGACACATGCATTAAATGTCAAGTTTTGCCTTTTGGGTTTTGAGAGGGAAAATGATGAAATTGAAACTATCATCGACAAGAGGCTTTGTGAAGATGTCTGCAAGTTGATTTTGAGTATCAACAAAGATTAATTTGATATCTTTCTTACTGACATGATCACAAATGAAATGATGTTTTATTTCAATATGTTTTAATCTAGAGTGTTGTATTGAATTTTTAGACAGATTTATAGCACTAGTATTATTTGGGTATCAGGTTTAGGGTTTAAGGTTTCAGGTTTAAGGGTTTTAGGTTTAGGGTTTTGGGTTTTGGGTTTAAGGTTTAGTTGTTTACAGTTTCGTGTTTAGAATTTAGGGTTTCGGGTTTAGGGTTTCGAGTTTAAGATTTAGGGTATAAGTGTTCGCGTTTCGAGTTTTGAGTTTAGGGTTTTGGGTTTAAAGTCTCTGGTTTATGGCTCAAGGGTTTCAGGTTTAGGGTTTGGGCTTTCTAATTTAGGGTTTAGGGTTTCATGTTTAAGGTGTTGAGTTAAGGGTTTAGAGTTTAGGGTTTGGGGTATAAGGGTTTTGGGTTACTAGTTTAGCGTTTTGGGTTTTAGGGTTTCACGCTTAGGGTGTAAAGGTTTCAGGTTTAGGGTTTCGAGTTTCGTATTTAGGGTTTAAGGTTTTCGGGTTTATGGTTTAAGGTTTAGGGTTTCTGGATTGGTGTTTCAAATTTAGGGTTTAAGGTTTAGGGTTTCGGGATTGGTGTTTCAAGTTTAGGGTTTGGGGTTTCAAGTTTTGGGTTTCTGGTTTAGGGTTTAGGGTTTAGGGTTTAGGCATGTCGTACACAAATTTCACCTTTTAATGTTTGTATAATGACATGATGATTTTCAGAGCATTAAATTAGTTGAGACAAGTTGGTTTGCAAGAGGTGGAGATGAGTGTTGGTTTTCTTGCAATGTGTTCGGCAAAAGAAACTGTAAGACTTTATTCACATGCTTAATTATGCATTTTAACATTAATTTAAGTTTCGTGTGAAGCCTTATTTACTTTATATGTAAAACTACCTTATAAATTGTTGGATGATTTTGTGTTGGAAACATAGTTTAGACTTGTACTTAAAAGAAAAAATGTATAGACACATAAACTTTGTTCCATTTTGAAGGAACCACCATTAGATCAGAATATACGGACATGATATGATCATGGGTTGGGCGTTACCAAAAGAACATCTGTCCCCACCCATGATTTGCAGAGGAGAGTTTAAGCAGAAAGTCAAACTAGGGTTTTAGCCGAGAGTAAAGTCTATGAAGCATTTTGGTGCAAACAAAGATTGGAACCACATAGTTTTCGTCTAAGTAGAAGTCAAACAGAGTATTTGGAGTGCAAATTTAGCAAGAGGCACATGTCAAAAAGAGTATGTGGATTGCAAGTTTAGCAAGAGGCACGAGAGTCTAAGGCAAGTTGATCTGTGATGCATATATATAGTTTTAGGAAAATAGTAAAAATCCTATGTATCTTCAGCTTCTTCTCAACAATAGCAATAGAAATTAAATTAAGAAAGAATACGTTATTTTATTTTAAATTTTAAATTTATTTTAGATAAATGAAAAAAGGCCATGTATTCTTATGAACACATGCAGATCGTGCGAAGAATGATTTTGTTCAGTTGGTGGACAATATAGTCTGTTGGGAGGTTTTGAAAAGTTTTACGGACCTCTCAGGCTGTCACCTAGTTTAAAATATTTATACTGGTATTTTAAGATGATGTAAAGTTTAGAAAGATGCATATTTTCTGTTGTGCTTATACGTTACCATATTAAGTTTGCAGATTTAGACGGTGAAAAAACAGTTTTGTCAAAGTTGAAAAAAAAAAAAAGAAGTTGGTCTAGGAATTTTGTTTAACACTCTCATTAAAGATAGTACTCTATGCTGCTACCGTAAAATAATGATGCTTCCAAGTGGTTGCAGCTGTAGCCATTTTATTTTCTGAAAAAGAGAAAGTCAAAATCACGTGTATTTGATTATCAGAAAAGAAACTAATGTAAATACAAAGAACAATTTTGTCTATCCATGCATTTCCTGTTTATATAACGATTGTAGGTAGGTCTAGAAGGAAGTCCAATGGGGCAGTGGTTGGTGGATACAATAGGAAAGGCCTTGGAAGAAGGAAAAGCTTTTGAGCGTATGGGTTCTAGGCAGCTTGCTGGCTTGCTTATATCTCTTTGGTGAGTGAGTGTAAACCATTTAGTTTGATAGACTTTCAACTTGTATTTTTTTCTTTATGAAAAAGCTTTGCAGTTCTTTCTCCCTATAATGTACTCTGGATTTCTATTTTTGATAGTGTTTCTATGCTTATATTATGAGTTGACATTCCTCAAAGAGGGTAAGAAAGAATCTTAGAAAACATGTTGGGGACATTGATGCTGAAGCAGTCCCATGTGGTTTTGGTAGTGCAATTGGCAACAAGGTTTGTTTTCATTTCCATTATTACTTGATATTTGTTTGATAAGAAGATAATACTCTAATGCTGCCATTTGAATACAGTATCGGTCTGTTTAAATTTTTCAGTCAATATATGACATCAAATGAGAAAATCAGAATGCAATGTCGTACAAAGGATAAGTCTGTATACAAGATAACTTGTGAAGGCCAGTGTTTTGTCAAGAGTGATGGAGAAGCATCGAATTATATCCCAACAGCTGCTTTTGACTTTCCTAGATGGATTGAGGTAATGTATGTATTTTATGTTACTTTTGTGGGTTAGGAATTGCAAGAAATATTATATTACTTTTGTGGCATATGTTATTCAACAATTTTGAATTTTGAAAATAGATAATTATATCTTTATTTGATAGCTCTTTTTTATTATAGGTTATTATTATTTTCGTTATGAATTACACCTACAAAAACGAAAAATAATGATAACATATAATAAAATTAAATTATCAAATAAAGTAATAATTACATATTTATTTGACAAATATATTTTATGATATATATTTGTTGTCGTTTATTTTGTAGTTGTAATTGATAAAAACTAATAATAATATATAATAAAATAAAGTTGTCAAATAAAAAATAATTATTACTTTATTTGACAATTCTATTTTATTATATGTTATTATTATCTTCGTTACAAAATATGACTACAAATAAATATAACAATAATATATAAAAAAATATAATTATTAAATAAAATAATAATTATATCTTTATTTAACAACTCTATTTAATTATATGGTATAATTATCTTTGTTTTGTAGTTGTAATTTATAAGAAAGATAATAATAACA
>JBBPBR010000004.1:646-13146 GCA_037974775.1 Cicer pinnatifidum
TATATATATATATATATATATATAAAAGTTATTATTATCTTCGTTATGTAGATGTACTACATAACAAACATAATAATAACTTATATGAAGTTGGTCAATGCATGTCAATTTTCAACTGGTCCTACTTTACCGAATGAGATCATACCATAACTTAAATGTACATAGTAACCAAAACTGAATACTTTAAACTTTATTTTTGATCAGAAAGTCCAAATACAATGTATTTGTACTTTACAATTAAACATAGTACATGAATTACATAATGGACGAAACTCCCACTAAAATCAAGATTCCTCAAACTGTAGCACACCCATGTGAGCAGTATGCTCATGAAAGACCTTGGGTGGTAGACCTTTAGTGAGTGGATCCGCAATCATGGAGTTTGTCCTTAAGTGTTCTATGGATATCTTTCCACTTTGTACCTTCTCTTTAACAACTAGGAACTTAATGTCAATGTTCTTTGACTTGGTTGAGCTTCTATTATTGTTAGAATACAAGACTGCTGATCTATTGTCACAGTACAACTTGAGTGGTCTTTCAATCCCTTCAACTATTCGCAGCCCCGTGACAAAATTTCTCAGCCAAATGCTCTGGTCAGATGCCTCATGAATTGCTACGAATTCTGCTGCCATGGTTGATGAAGCAGTAAGACCTTGCTTGGCACTACGCCAAGAAACTGCTCCACCAGCTAACAGAAAGACATAGCCTGAAGTTGATCTTAAGCTGTCTTGGCATCCCGCAAAATCTGAGTCAGAGTACCCAGTGATCTCTAACTGGTCTGACCTCCTATATGTGAGCATGTAGTTTCTTGTTCTCTTCAGATATCTCATGACCCTTTTGGCTGCTTTCCAATGGTCAAGACCTGGATTGCTTAAATATCTGTCTAAAATCCCTACTATGAACGCTATGACTGGACGCGTACATACTTGGGCATACATAAGACTCCCTACAGCTGAAGCATAAGGGATCTTTTGCATTTCTTGAATTTCCAAACTTCCCTTAGGGCACTGTTTGAGACTAAACTTGTCTCCCTTAGCAACTGGGGTGTCCCTTGGTTTGCAATCCTGTAACCCAAACCTTTTGAGAACCTTATCGATATAGCTCTTTTGTGACAATCCAAGAATACCTCGAGATCTGTCTCGGTGTATCTGAATTCCTAATACAAAGGAGGCGTCACCAAGATCTTTCATCTCAAAATGCTTTGATAGAAATTTCTTAGTTTCGTGCAACATGCTTATATCGTTAGTGGCAAGCAGTATGTCATCAACATACAAGACCAGGAAAATATGTCTGCTCCCACTGAACTTATGATACACACAATCATCAACTGTATTCATCTCAAAACCAAATGAGAGAATTACTTGATGAAATTTATGGTACCATTGACGAGAAGCTTGTTTTAGCCCATAAATGGATTTTCTTAGTTTGCACACCATATTATTTGGGTCTCCCAACACAAAGTTTTCTGGCTGCACCATATAGATCGTCTCATCAATGTCGCCATTGAGAAACGTTGTCTTTACATCCATTTGATGAAGCTCCAAATCAAAGTGAGCAACAAGAGCCATGATTATTCTTAAAGTGTCCTTCGATGAAACCGGAGAGAAAGTCTCTTTATAATCAATCCCTTCCTTTTGAGTATAGCCCTTAGCTACAAGACGTGCCTTATATCTCTCCACATTACCATTGGAATCCCGCTTGGTTTTAAAAATCCATTTGCAACCAATGGGTTTCTTTCCTTTAGGTAATGGGATAAGTTCCCAAACTGAATTGTCTTGCATAGACTTATACTCCTCATTCATTGCTTCGATCCACTTATCTGAACGAGAATCTTGCATGGCTTGATGAAAGTTGACCGGGTCGTCTTCCGTCATGCCAACATTTTCCTCTACCTCATTGATAAATACTACATAATCATCCGAAATAGCATTTTTCCTTTCTCTAGTGGATCTCCGCAATGGAGCTGGCTCTTAAGGCACTTGTTCTTGAGGTTCTTGAATTTGATCTGGATTTTGTTCTTCCTGAACAACCAGATCATCTTGAGTTTGTTCAATAATGGGAAAGTCAATTGGTGGAAGAATCAGTTCTGAAATTGTTACCGATTTTTCCTCAAAGACAAAATCTTTAACCTTAATCTTCCCCGCAAACTCAATATCCTCAAAGAACGTTGTCGTTCCCGTCTCAAAAATTGTTCTCAAATTAGGATCATAAAATTTATAGCCCCTTGATTTTTCTGAGTACCCTATAAAATAGCTGCTAATTGTTCGGGGTTCAAATTTCTTTTCATTCGGCCTATAAGGCCTTGCCTCAGCTGGACATCCCCAAACATGAAGGTGCTTCAGACTAGGCTTACGCCCAATCCAAAGCTCATAAGGTGTTTTAGCCGCTGCCTTAGTTGGTACTCTATTAAGAATGTATGCTGTTGTTTTTAATGCGTCTCCCCAGAGTGACTCTGGCAAGGTGGAATGACAAATCATACTCCTTACCATATCCTTAAGAGTCCTGTTTCGTCTTTCAGCTACACCATTCATGCTGGGTGACCCCGACATAGTGTATTGTGGAACGATTCCACATTCCTCTAGGTATTTGGAAAATGGTCCCGGACGTTGTTCACCTGAACCGTCATATTTGCCGTAGTATTCACCACCATGATCAGATTTGACCTTTTTAATTCTCTAATTAAGTTGATTCTCAACTTCTGCCTTAAAGGATTTGAACACGTCTATTGATTGGGACTTTTCGTGAATTAGGTAAAGGTAGGCATATCTAGAATAATCGTCTATGAATGATATAAAATATTGTTGACCATTCCAAGAAGGAGTTGGAAATGGCCCACAGATGTCCATATGTATCAATTCTAAGACGTCTGTAGCTCTATATGCACATAATTTCTTATATTTAGTCTGTTTTCCTTTAATGCATGCTACACAAACGTTAAAGTCTGTGAAATCAATGGAATCTAAAATTCCATCTGACACAAGTCGTTCAACTCTGTTTCTAGAGATGTGACCTAGACGCTTGTGCCAAAGCACTCCTAAATTGAAATTGTCAATTTTTCGCTTAGTACCACGTGATTCCACACTCAAGGTTTCATTATAGTTAGCCACAGTTTCCAACAAATAAAGATTATCATAACCAGAAAGTAAACCATTTCCAACAACATTCGAATTTAAAGACAAAGTAAATTCTTTATTCCCGAATGAACAATAATATTCTGATTTGTCCAAATAAGAAATAGAGACCAAATTCAGTCTAAATGACGATACAAAAAAAGTGTCTTCTAAATCCAAATAATGACCGGAACTTAATAATAATCTAAATTTTCATATGGCTTCAACTTCTACCTTCTTCACATCTCCTACATAGATGCATCTTTCAATATCACTAGGCTTTCGGAAGTTCAGGCAACTCTGCATTGAAACACTGATGTTAGTAGTTGCACTAGAGTCTAACCACCAAGTGTTTCCAGGTACTGAAGCTAAATTAACCTCAGAACAGACCAAAGACAGAATCATACCTTTCTTAACACGCCAAGCGTGATATTTGGCACAATCCTTCTTCACGTGTCCAGGACTCCTGCAGAAGAAGCAGTTGTTATCCTTAGTCTGCTTCTTTTGTTCTAGACTCTTAGCAGCATCTTTGTTCTTGGGCTCCTCAATTCTTTTCCTTTTGCCCTTGTCTTTAGAGATGCTAGTAAAGTGAGCACTTTCAGTCCTATCTTGCTTCAGCCTATCCTCTTCTTGCACACATAATGAAATGAGCTCATTAAGAGTCCATTTCTCCTTTTGACAATTATAAGTCACCTGAAACTGACTAGATTGCGAAGGAAGAGACAGCAATACTAAATGAATGAGTAAGTCATCTGACAACTCAAGCTTTAGTCCTTAAAGCTTAGAAGCAATGTTGGACATCATCATAATGTGCTCTCTTATATTTCCCTTGCCTTGATACTTCATGGAAATTAAATTCTAAAGCAAAGAACTTGTTTCAGCCTTATCACTTTTTTCAAAGCGTTTTTCCATCTCAGCAAGGAAATTTTCAGCTGTAACTATCTCATCCGAGACAGCACCTCTAAAGACCTCAGGAATGCCACGCTTTATGATCATAAGACTTATGCGATTTGAGCGATCTCATTTCTCATACTCTAATTTTTCCTCAGAAGAACAAGAGTCCTTAGGAGTAGGGGGTCGATCAATTCTTAATGCAAGGTCTAGATCCATGCAGCCAAGAACAATCATAATGTTCTCTTTCCATTCCTTAAAATTTGTCCCCTCAAGGACAGGAATAGAACTCAAATTTGCAGATATGGAAGCAATAGATGCTGAAAATTAAATAAAGAACGAAACTTAGAAACTCACATTATAGGAAAATAATTCGGTAAATAAATAAATACATATGTTCAAATCATGGAATTTAACCCATCTCAAGATACCCAGTGCACCATTGGTGTCAAGTCTTTGAACAGTAACACCAACTGCTAGTGATACTCTTGTTGCAACGATCAACTATTGACAATAAGACATGTCAAAAAATAAACCTTCCTTTGGACCGATTTACTGCTCACTTGTATACCAAATAATTGTCACACATTTATCATTGCAAGTGTACATGTAATTCTGCCAAATATTAACTTTCCTTTGGGCCGGTCAATACCCGCATGAATAAACATATACACAGCCATTTGACACTCTTCACGAGCAATTTAGACAAGAGAGGTCACTTTGGCGACGTCAAGTTTCAATTAACTCATTCAAAATGTCAAACTTGACTTGAACATATATTTATTATATCCAAATAAAACAATGTTTAAAAAAAATTATTGTTTACTAATATAAACTGTGTTTCATTAGTATTTGATAATTATTGTTTTATCAAAAAAAAAAAAAATTCTGCAATTCATCTCCAAAGTAAGAATTATCAAGCAGATGATAGCATCACAAGAGCAAATTAAAATGCAAAGTAGACAAAAACAATAATTCTTTTTAATGATAATCTCAATCCAATTGTTCTTCTGGCTTATAACTAACTCCTATTTACCCTAATTTATTATGTTCATCTAACTTAAAACAGAATGACATAATATATTTTACCATAAAATTAAGAAACATATAGTAGTATTTTATTAAGGGAGCTAACAATAAGTCAATAACATTACATATGAAGGGAACTACCGAATTTATACACATACAACGTGAAATTAATCAGTTTTAAACAAAATTAAGAAAACCCCATCCGTAAAAAAAAACAATTAATTAATTCATGTGATTTTGATTTTAATTAAATAACCCCACAAGCCAGAAACTTGGCTTCAAAGATTCACTTAAAAATTCAAAATCAACACATGTAAGTTACACCAAAGTTTTCATAAATAATAAATAACAAGAAACATCCCTTGCAGTTATTGATCATATATATAGGCATGTTGCACAAAAAAAAATTATAACCGGAAACAAAAAAATATGGATTCCATAATATATATATATATATATCCAAATTCCCAAATTACAAACCCTAATTTTTTTAATCATGTCAAAATTCCCAATTTACAAACCCTAATTTTTCAATCATGTCAAAATTCCCAAATTGAATCCTAAAACAAAGACAATAACCGAATTTCATCATGAATTAAACATGGTAGGCTCTGATACCAATTGTTGGAAAACCCTATAACGTTGTGCTCAACAATCCATGTCAATTACATGATGAATAACCAAAGGCGGAAGCGTACCTGTGGGAATTGCCATTGATGATATCCTGGGATGATGATGATAGAGCCAATGGGTTGGGTGATCTTCCTCAGCAAAACACCCTGAAGACCTTGCTCTCTTGATGGGGATAGAGAGAACCAGAGAGTTTTCTCCTTTTGGTTTGTGAAACTGAATAGTCTTATTGTGTTTGCCTTGGGGACCATTACCCCTATATATAACTATTATTAGTTATATCTCAAATTGCAGTATTTTCAATTCAGCCCCTCATTAAATTAGAAACTGTCTGGTATTTACACTATTAATTTTTCATAACTATTATGCTCTTTAGCCATAAACTATTATATATCATTTGACCCCTAGTTTATTGGCTAATTATATAATGACCCTAACACACTTTATTAATTAATTACATATGTGACCCATAAATCTTACATTCATGTCAATAAGACTCAAAAGTCAAATTCAAAGTCTAGACACAAAACCATTATCCTAAAGTATCGAAATTAGGACCATTAAGACTTAAATATCATATTTTGCATCCAATGTCAAGATGCAACATCAATCTATCGAGGCACAAAACCATCATCCTAATGTATCAAACTTAGGACCATTTAGACTTAAATATCATTTTTTTCATCCAATGTCGAGATGCAACATCAATTTATCGAGACACAAAACCATCATCCTAATGCATCGACGCAATTTACCATCATCGAAGTTTATCGAATTCAAGATCATATAGGCACACAAAACCACCATCCTAATTTATTTAATTCAACATCATATCCTCACATATAAATTTTGCATCCAAGTTCATTAAAGCACCATACCATAATCCGAAAATAAAATTTTACATCTTAGGTGATCAAAGCTTAATACGACCATCATCCTCTTAATTTATCAAAATTAGGATTCTTTATTAAGCTCAAACCCTAATACCATGTAGGCTAAAATATCATTTTTTTGCATCTAAGATAAAATACTCAACATTCCAATTTATCAAATTTAAGATAATAACCTCCTATATAAATTTTGCAATCGAGGTTCAATATTAAGCATCTCGCTATCAAATTCCTCATCTAAATTGATCAAAGCACAATATCATAATCCTCTCAATTTATCAAATTTAGGATAGTCTACAAGCCTCAACTATCAAATTTTGAATCCAATAGGTCATCGAGGCTGAATACCATCATTTTTTATACCGAATTTAAGATCATCGTTAAATATCATTTTTGGCATCTAAGGCAAAATATCGATCATTCCAATTTATCAACTTTAGGATAATAAGCTCCTACATAAATTTTGCAAGCGAGGTACAATATTAAGCATCTCACTATCAAATTCAACATCTAAATTGATCAAAGCACAATATCATAATCCTCCTAATTTATCGAATTTTGAATCCAAGAGGTCATTGACACTTAATACCATCATTTTAATATATTGAATTTAGTATCATCATTGCTCAAATATGAAATTCGCATTCAAGGTCCTTGAGGCACAATATTGTCATCCCATTTATCAAATTTAGTATCATATAGGCACATATGTCAAATTTGTGTCCAAGGTCATTCAGGTGCAATATTGTCATCCAAGCCAAACTTGTTATTGCCATTCCATTAAAGGATCATCATGACATGCATCATTTCATATGAATTTACATTTATGTCATCAATTTACATCCATAATATCTCATTTTATATGAATAAAAAATTCATACATTTAGAGTTAACAATTCATCTTGTAGTTAAATTAGAATCATATAAACATGTAGAAATCAAAGCTTATAATTTCCACTTGACCTTTAGAAATCAAAGCATATATATATATATATATATATATATATATATATAATTACCACCTCACTTTTGCTCATGTGACCAAAAAATTTACGAAAACTAAAAAAAATATAATGATCACTTCGCTCTTCCACATGCGACCAGGTATCGTTACTGCAAAATGAAAAATCTATTTTAGATTCAAGTTTTTCATGAAATTATACTAAAGTAATTTCAATTAAAAAAAAGTAATAAAGTAATTTATATTTACGGTTGAATTTCATATATTACTTCTGTTTTGGCGATTCACAAAAAGGTTTGTAGCCCCACTTAACTAAGGGAATCTTAAAATGCTCATAACAAAAAAGACAAAGTTGTGGATGTCATTACAGTGCCGAGCAAATCAAGTATTCATATATCAAATCCCTAAATAAAATCAATCCATTGGTTTGTCATTTTTGCTTCCTCAATGACTATATGACTATTTCAAATTTATGTGCCATCAAAGTTATAAACTATAAGACATCAAATCAGAAATCCTATTATAAATAACATATATATGTAATTATAAATCAAAATACCATTGAAGATTTGAAGGAGTTGAATATATCAAATGAACCGAGGAATTAAGCAAAACAAGCATAACACAACATAATCAAATCCATTGAATAAACATATTTATATAACTAAATAAAAAAATAAAAAATATTAGTCTGTAGCATTCGCAACACAAAATGAACAACGATTAAATAATGATTCTCATTTCTAAGTTCTAAAACTAGTTCTTAGGTAGCCAAACAACTATCCTCTTCACAATACTAAATCAACTATGTTGATAACTAAAATTATATACATTATTTTTAAAATAATTGGTTGATGACTAATTCAACAACTATAATGAGAGGGGAGAGCTACTTTGGAAGAAAAAAACATCCAAACTTTTGCTTAATTATTCAGTTCACATATTTATTTTCTATGTGTATACTCCATTCAACAAGCTTATTGAATAAGCTCTTTAGTACTCAGATGAAGTCCAACAAAGAAAAAGATATTCTATAAAAAAACTAAAGCATAAAAAGTCTAATGCAGAAGTAGAAAACTAGCAAGGTAATATTGAT
Organism: Cicer pinnatifidum; assembly: GCA_037974775.1. Lineage (NCBI taxonomy): Eukaryota > Viridiplantae > Streptophyta > Magnoliopsida > Fabales > Fabaceae > Cicer > Cicer pinnatifidum. The sequence goes on from JBBPBR010000004.1 coordinate 9,254, forward strand.
AAAAATAACACGAGATATGAGAGAGCATGGGATCAGGTACATATTTCAAGAGAATTTCCAAATAAAATTATTTGTCATTGACTATACCACACTTCAAGCCTATGCACCTAATCTTCCGTTGCAAATCAAAATCAAGCTTAGTGAGCATAGAGCCCAACACAACGACACAACCTCTACTTCAAACTCATGTTCATAGACCGATATGGTTGCACAATGATATCATAATCAGAGGAAATATATGGTAACATCAATACAGTGGCATGAAAATTGTATCAGCATAAGATCTATGGCGCATAGGTATGGTACTAGTATCAGTTACTAGCTACTGGTACGAGTACATGATATGGTATTTTTTTTTTAAATAATTAAGGTATGGATCATCAATGAAAAACATTAATTTTTATATATAATTTAATTGAGAGAATATAAAATCAAAATAAATGTCTAACAAATCACAAATTGTGTTCGATTACAATAACAAATAAACTCAAATAAACAAATAATATTATATTAATATATATAACAAAAACATGAATTTCATTCTAAATAAAATAAATAAAAACAGAATACCCACAAATATGGTAGAGTAACAGTACCGTGTAAGCACCCAATATGGGTACTTCACCGTTTTAGAAATACTCCATGCTTTATAGCATAACATGCATAGGGAATGTTTCAGCCATTATTTCATAGATAAAATGCAAACAATATCCCAATCATCTTCCACTTCATTAATTAGAACAAAATATAAAATGACAATAGGTATTTACCTCTACAGACAATACCTGGACAAATGTTTTTCCCATTCTTTCAACAAATGTTGAATAAAAGTCACAAACCAAATGTAGGTGGCAGCTCACAATTTTATGATTTCAGACTATGCAGATCAGATCAAGAAATATTGGGTAGCTATTTTTATCAATTTTAAGGCATATAGATTTGGTGACCATTTTGTTTGACGAAGCCGAAATGCATTTACTATTAGTCTACACATAACTCATAATATTTCAGAAGTCAACGTGATAACAGACTAATAGAGTATAATAAAGATTGATTTAAATTAAGACCATTTTATTAAAAGTAACAGTATATATTTAATTATTTATGTAACAACTCATTCATATAAATAATGTTATATAGAAAGTTAGAGTTGATTATAAAGAATACTAACCAGTAATTCCTTTGATGAATGGGTCTCAGTAGTCTTTCATTCTCAAACTCCAAGTTCACAACACTACACTGTTCATCATCAACTCCAATTTTACTATGAGCATAATCAACAATAATCAAGAATAGCAATAGGAAAACATTTTCAGCATGCCAAAAGCAATGGTAAAAAAAGGGAACATGTTAAAGGAAGTGAAAGTTAAATTAACCAATTAACATAATTCAATTCTAAGACAGTATTCAGAGTAACCATTAATTTTGTAATTAGAACTCCTTTTATAAATCCTTTTTGTAACCATAGAGCTCTTGCTATTGTTGTCGGCCTATAATTAGAACCCCTGGATATGATATAAAATACATCATGAACCTATACCAAAGAGACAATTGAGCACACAAGGGTAAAAAATACAAAAAAATACAAAAGCTAACAACAAAAGCATTGAAAAAAAAACTGAATATACCTCTGAAATTTAAGTGACTAAATTTGCAACTTTAGATTGATTGTCGCAGAAGCCCACAATTCCAATTGCAAAACACTTATATAATAAAATTTATTAACAATAACAAACATCAAGACTTCCAACTTGCACATATCCCTTCTTCCACACGCTACTTGATATGTGCAAATTTTTCTCAATATTAATATTTTAATTTTTTTTAATATTTCTTAGTTATATTTTTCAAATATTCTTCCCTTAGAAAATTCATAATTAAATCATCCCATGTCAGAAAATTCTAAATTTTTGTGGGAAGTGTTATTTATTTATTGAAAACGTCCCTGTAAAATTTCATGAAAAAATTCCAAGCCTAGATACCTCAACTCGAAAATCTGCCCTTTATAAATTTTTTTTAAAATTCACCGTTTGTCAAAAAATTCCAGATTTTATAGTGGATGCTATTTTTGTGTTGATAAACATTCGTGCAAAATTTCATGAAAAAATTCGAAGTCTAAGTCACTAAGTCAGAAAATGCGAGCTCACGTGAGCCCCCAGTCACCAGTCAGCCCAAGTAAGCTCACGTGAGCCCCCAGTCACCAGTCAGCCCCAGTAAGCTCAGGTGAGCCCCCAGTCACCAGTCAGCCTCAGTAAGCTCACGTGAGCCCCCAGTCACCAGTCAGCCCCAGTAAGCTCACGTGAGCCCCCAGTGACCTAGTCACATGGCCAACACTTAGTCACTTTGTAACATAATCCAAATTTTTTTTTCAAAGAAAATTTTGATGTTGTTGTTGTGTTTTATTAAGCAAGTCCCACAATAAATTTTGCTTAAAATTATTTTTTTAATTTTTAAAATTTTTTTAATAATATTTTTAATATTTTCAGGACTTTAAAAAATTATAATTAAATCATCCCATGTCATAAAATTCTAATTTTTTGTGGGAAGCATTTTTTAATTATGTAGAACGTCTCTGTAAAAGATCATGAAAAATTTCCGAGCCTAGGTACCTTAACTCGAAAATCTGCACTTTATAAAATTTTTTAAAAATTCACCGTTTGTCAAAAAATTCCAAATTTATTTGTGGATGCTATTATTGTGTTGATAAACATTCGTGCAAAATTTTATGGAAAAATTCGAAGTCTAAGTGCCTCAATTGAAACATTCCTCCTATAGCGAAAAAAGGGCTCTCTTTGTACAAAACTGGAAAAAACACTTCAGACATATATGGGGGGAGGACCTCGCAGGTCATGACTAAGGTGTGCTCGGACAGGATGTGCCAGCTCTCGGACAGAATCTGCCAGCTAGTGCTGGGAGTGGCTTACATGGACTGAACGTTGTCGTAGTCATTTTTTGTGACTATGGAAGCAACGGGATGCCTTGGACGGCCTCTTCTTGCCATGAAACTGGCAGGGAATCCCTGGGTTGGTCTTGGCTGGCTTGGGAAATGACTCGTGTGTGCTCGGACAGGATGTGCCAGCTCTCGGCCAGCTCTCGGACAGAATCTACCAGCTAGTGCTGGACGTGGCTTACTTGGATTGAACGTTGTCGTAGTCATTTTTTGTGACTATGGAAGCAACGAGATGCCTTGGATGGCCTCGTCTTGCCATGAAACTGGTAGGGAATCCCTGGGTTGGGCTTGGCTGGCTTGGGAAATGACTAGTGTGTGCTCGGACAGGATGTGCCAGCTCTCGGCCAGCTCTCGGACAGAATCTGCAAGCTAGTGCTGGGCGTGGCTTACTTGGACTGAACGTTGTCGTAGTCATTTTTTGTGACTATGGAAGCAACGGGATGCCTTGGACGGCCTCGTCTTGCTATGAAACTGGCAGGGAATCCCTGGGTTGGGCTTGGCTGGCTTGGGAAGTCCCTAACACCCATAGTCATGGACTGCCCCCCCCCCCTGGGTGTAGGTGGTAGTGAACACGACTCGGGCAGGATTTGGCACCTCACGGGTAGGTGTTGTCTGAGTTGTGTGTGGTATGTTATTACATTACCTATGCTCTCGAGGCTTCGGTGCGTGGCTTCATTGAACTTTTGAAGACGTTGGGTTTCTTATTGGTCCTTCATTTGGTTCTAGATTAAAGTTAACCCTTGTATTCACTTGTTCGGGGAGTCACGCCCCGTCGTAGTCCCATCCCTCAGGTTTTGTCAGGTTTCGGCTTCGGTGCGTGACTTCATTGAACTTTTGAATACGTTGGGTTTCTTATTGGTCCTTCATTTGGTGCTAGATTAAAGTTAACCCTTGGATTCACTTGTTCCGTGAGTCACGCCCCGACGCAATTGTCCCGACTCAG
>JBBPBR010000004.1:20646-23146 GCA_037974775.1 Cicer pinnatifidum
CAGCCCCAGTAAGCTCACGTGAGCCCCCAGTCCCCAGTCAGCCCCAGTAAGCTCACGTGAGCCCCCAGTCACCAGTCAGCCCCAGTAAGCTCACGTGAGCCCCCAGTCCCCAGTCAGCCCCAGTAAGCTCACGTGAGCCCCCAGTCACCAGTCAACCCCAGTAAGCTCACGTGAGCCCCCAGTCACCTAGTCACATGGCCAACACTAAGTTACTTTGTAACATAATCCAAATTTTTTTTTTCAAAGAAAATTTTGATGTTGTTGTTGTGTTTTAATATGCAAGTCCCACAATAAATTTTGCTTAAATTTATTTTTTTAATTTTTAAAAATTTTTTTAATAATATTTTTAATATTTTCTGGACTTTAAAAAATTATAATTAAATCATCCCATGCCAGAAAATTCTATTTTTTTGTGGGAAGCATTTTTTTAATTATGTAGAACGTCCCTGTAAAAAATCATGAAAAAATTCCAAGCCTAGGTACCTCAACTCGAAAATCTGCACTTTATAAATTTTTTTAAAATTCACCGTTTGTCAAAAAATTCCAAATTTTTTTGTGGATGCTATTATTGTGTTGATAAACATTCGTGCAAAATTTCGTGAAAAAATTCGAAGTCTAAGTGCCTCAACTGAAACATTCCTCCTATTGCGAAAAAAGGGCTCTCTTTGTACAAAACTGGAAAAAACACTTCAGACATATATAGGGGACCCTATGCAAGCTCCTGGCCAAAGCCAGATTTTCCGCCCGCGCCCAGGGCTGGGCCGGGTCGGCCAGGACAAAAAAAATTTGGAATGATGTGGGCATATGATAAGGCAACTGTTAGCTTGTGAATTGACGGATGGTGTAGCAAAATAAAAAATTTGGCTCGAATGTGGAAAACCATCACGCGTGCGAGCTCTACGACCACGACTACGACGTAGGCGTGGGTGGGGCCCAAGCGCATGTTGGCTTGCTAGTTGAGGGGCGTAGCAAAGGAATCGAAAATTTAGGGAAGGATGTAGGTAAATCAAGACGCGCGCGACGACTACGACTACGACTAAGACGTGGACTTGGACGTGGCGCGCGTGCGTGTTGGCTTTTTAGTTGTTGGGCGTAGCAACCAAATCAATTTTTTTTATCGGATGTGGGTAAATCAAGACGCGCGCGACGACTACGACTACGACTACGACTACGACGTGGACGTGGCGCGCGCGACGACTACGACTACGACGTGGATGTGGGTAAATCAAGTCAGCCCCAGTAAGCTCACGTGAGCCCCCAGTCACCAGTCAGCCCCAGTAAGCTCACGTGAGCCCCCAGTCCCCAGTCAGCCCCAGTAAGCTAATGTGAGCCCCCAGTCACCAGTCAGCCCCAGTAAGCTCACGTGAGCCCCCAGTCACCAGTCAGCCCCAGTAAGCTCACGTGAGCCCCCAGTCTCCAGTCAGCCCCAAAAATTAACCGTTTGTCAAAAAATTCCAAATTTTTTTGTGGATGCTATTATTGTGTTGATAAACATTCGTACAAAATTTCATGGAAAAATTCGAAGTCTAAGTGCCTTAACTGAAACATTCCTCCTATAGCGAAAAAAGGGCTCTCTTTGTACAAAACTGGAAAAAACACTTCAGACATATATGGGGGGAGGATCTCGCAGGTCATGACTAAGGTGTGCTCGGACAGGATGTGCCAGCTCTCGGCCAGCTCTCGGACAGAATCTGCCAGCTAGTGCTGGGCGTGGCTTACATGGACTGAACGTTGTCGTAGTCATTTTTTGTGACAATGGAAGCAACGGGATGCCTTGGACGACCTCGTCTTGCCATGAAACTGGCAGGGAATCCCTGGGTTTGGCTTGGCTGTCTGGGGAAATGACTCGTGTGTGCTCGGACAGGATGTGCCAGCTCTCGGACAGAATCTGCCAGCTAGTGCTGGGCGTGGCTTACTTGGACTGAATGTTGTCGTAGTAATTTTTTGTGACTATGGAAGCAACGGGATGCCTTGGACGGCCTCTTCTTGCCATGAAACTGGCAGGGAATCCCTGGGTTGGGCTTGGCTCGCTTGGGAAATGACTAGTGTGTGCTCGGACAGGATGTGCCTGCTCTCGGCCAGCTCTCGGACAGAATCTGCCAGCTAGTGCTGGGCGTGGCTTACTTGGACTAAACGTTGTCGTAGTCATTTTTTGTGACTATGGAAGCAACGGGATGCCTTGGACGGCCTCGTCTTGCTATGAAACTGGCAGGGAATCCCTGGGTTTGGCTTGGCTGGCTTGGGAAGTCCCTAACACCCACAGTCATGGACTGCCCCCCCCCCCGGGTGTAGGTGGTAGTGAACACGACTCGGGCAGGATTTGGCACCTCACGGGTAGGTGTTGTCTGAGTTGTGTGTGGTATGCTATTACATTACCTATGCTCTCGAGGCTTCGGTGCGTGGCTTCATTGAACTTTTGAAGACGTTGAGTTTCTTATTGGTCCTTCATTTGGTCCTAGATTAACGTTAACCCTTGTATTCACTTGTTCGGGGAGTCACG
>JBBPBR010000004.1:28146-33146 GCA_037974775.1 Cicer pinnatifidum
GGGAATTTGGATTAATCCATCGTTTCGTATTGTAAATGGACAAACAAATGTGAATCCCACCAGGAAAAGAAGAAGGGCATCTTAATGTACATGTTTAATTGTTTTATATAAGCCATGCATGTAATCTGAATTATTGTTGTAATCTGAATTATTGTTCTATTCTGGTTTTATTTGTAATCTGAATTATTGTTCTATTCTGGTTTTATTTGTAATCTGAATTATTGTTCTATTCTGGTTCTATTCTGGTTTTATTGAATTATTGTGGTATTATATAATCTGAATTATTCTGGTTCTATTCTTGTTTTATTGTTGTCTAAGAAGGCAAGCATAACCAGTGATTATTGCATGTTTATGTAAATTTGGACAATTACAATTCTTAAGAACTATGCATGTAAAAAAAGTGCATGTCTTTTACAGCGCTTTTTAAAAAAAGCGTTGTAAAAGACTTTAAAAATAATATTCATCAGATAACTAACATGACTTTATCTAACAGGATTTTCTTCAAACACCTTTTATGCATCATGGGAATCCCCAAAAACACATTGTTAACAAAAACATCAGATCCATTGTTAACAAAAACATCAGACACATTGTTAACAAACCCATTTTTCGCAACATGGCAATGAACCTGAAGATCAAGTTACGATTTAAGAATGAAAGGGAATGTAAAGAGATAAAAAGGGTGTTGAGGTGGAGATTGAAAGAGTAAGCTTTGATGTTTGCGAAGAAGATGCATAAAAGGACTTTGAGGTGGAGTTTGGTGAAGAGGAATATATTTTGGTGGGACTATGTGGGTTTTGAAGAGCTTGTTTAAAAAATAACATAACAAAACACAAAAATAACATAATAAGGCCTTTTACAGCGCTTGTTGGGATAAGCGCTGTAAAAGAGTCTTTTAAAAATTTAAATAAGGCCTTTTACAGCGCTTCTTTGAACAAGCACTGTAAAAGGCTATTAAAAAAACATTATATAACATACTAAAACAATGAGGTCTTTTACAGCGCTTGTTTGTAAAAGCACTGTAAAAGAGTCTTTTAAAAATTTAAATAAATACGCCTTTTACAGCGCTTTTATAACAAGCGCTGTAAAAGGCTTAGCCTTTTATAGCGCTCTTTGGAAAAGCGCTGTAAAAGGGTTATAAAAAAGCGTTGTAAAAGGGTTATATATATAACAGTAACCTCTTCAGTTTCCTCTTCATTACGTAATCTACACTATCATCTCAACCTTCATCGTTCTTCTCTTCTTTTGCAAACCCTATAATCTCGTTCATTACGAACTGTATTTCCACGATCATCTCCTTCATTTCGAACCTTATTTCCATCCAAGATCATTTCGAACCTTATATTTTCATTGAAATACGTAACCCTCATTACGTATTTCTTCAAAACCGTTTTTCTGTGACATTTATTGCTGTGAAATTTCTCCGTTCGCTCTTTTCTTTGCATTTCATCCTTCTTCGAACCATTATTCAGGTATTGATGTTATTTATTTTTTGTAATCATTAAAATGCATGTTGAGCTTGTTTAAAATATATATACTGATACATGTTGAGCTTGTTTAAAATAATGCATGATGCATGTTGAGCTTGTTGATGTTATACTAAACTGCATGTTGAACTTGTTGTAGTTAAATGGATACAAACAGAGATTTAGAATGTCAAAATGAGGAAGTTGGCACCAGTAGGACTTATGAAAATGAAGTCAAACGTGGTGCAACTATCATGCAAAAAGTCATTAAAGCTAGGAGCAATGGGACCAAGTTTGAGGTAATACTATACTATACTCTGTTTGCTGTGTATTTTTTTAGGTTTTTTTAGTAGCATGTACTTACTATATGAGTTTATTAGGTTGGATGGAATGAAAGTGGTCAGCCAGTTGACCCCCACAGCACAATGTTTGTGAGCTACATTGGGGCTGTTGTTCGTCAAAATATTCCAATAACAATTGACGACTGGAGAGATAAGGCATTGAAGGATGCCAAAGATATCATCTGGAATGATATTCAAGTAAATTTTTTGATCCAATCTTTTGTCATTTATAAATATTTTCATTGAAATACTTTACTTATAATTTTTTTCATTGCAGGCATCTTTTGTCCTTGATGAGGGACGAAAGAATTATGTATTGAGAGTTGCTGGCAAAATCCATCGTGGATTTAGATCGCATCTCTCAAACTTCTATCTTAAAGATAAAGAAGGAAACACAACAGCTGAACCTCCAAAGATATATCGACATTATATATCAAATGAGGAATGGAAAGCGTTTGTTTCCAAACGTACTGACCCCGCGTTTGTCGTAAGTGATTAATTTATTAGCATTTGTGTATTTTATTATTTATATTCGCATCGTATTTTAAATTTTTACATAATTGCTATTTTTTTATATAGAACATTAGTAAGGCAAATCGCGAAAGGGCAAGAAACCCGACGCACCCATACAGAAAATCACGTATGGGATATTCACGCCTTGATCAAGGGCTTGTAAGTAATTAAACATCACTTTTATATAATGAATGAATTTGTATTATAAACTATAGTTTCTAACTAATATTTTGTTTTATCGAATAGCGACAAGAGACCCAAACCAATCAACCGTTGGGTCATCACATCTTGTGGAAGGAAGCTAGGGTAAATAAAGATGGAGTGGTTGATAACCAAAATGTTCAAAAAGTAATAGAACTTTGTGTAAGTATATTATGACTTTAATATTTTTCAATATTGTATTTATCACTTGAATACTTTTTAATATTGTATTTTAAAAATGATAATGAACTTAACTATTTTAATGTTACATGTATTTTAGGAGACCATCTCTCAAAGTTCTGAATGTGAAGAGGGCAACAAGGATAGTTGTCGGGATATTTTGGGCAAAGTTTTTAATGTTCTTGAATATTCCGGCCGAGTTAGGGGGAAGGGATTTGGCGTAACTCCCAGAAGCTTTTTTCCTCAAGAGAAGCGCCAAAAACCTTCCAACGAGGAAGTATTAGAGAAGCTCAGAATCCTATCTGAGCAAGTGGCACAATTGGTGAATACAAACAAAGACAAGCAACTTCCGGTTCAGCTCCAAGGTGAACTACAAATGGAGAGCGAAAGCGGGAGTTGCAACGTCGGTTTGAAAATTATTCCCGAGGTAATTAATTACTTACTTGCTTATGTAATTACTTATGCATTAAACAATATTATATATTAACTGTACTTATGTTTTAACTATTGATTTAGGGTGTCACTTCGTGTTTTCTATACTTGTCATCGCCCACTCATCGGAAGGTGGGAAAAGCAAAATTGTACAATACTTTGGGAGAAGTATTGCACAATACTCCGATCCCAAAGGGCCATGTCAAGGTATCGCCTATTGTTGCTTTCGAACCAACTGCACCGTTGCCGATACCGGACAACGACGGAGATATGCAGTCATTGGGCGAAGCTATCGGTAGTTACGTGGCATGGCCCACTAACCTTGTTGCCCTCATTAAGAGCCCTCCCAGAAACAAATCAGTGACGTCTCCCGATAAGGTTTGTCACATTTATTGCATAAGCTTTGTCAATTTTTTCAGATTCAATAAACTAACATTTAACCTCATTTTTGTAGGTCCAAATAAATAAACCACCCGTACATCCAAAAAAAAGCAGCAAACCTCAAAAATTGGAGGTTAATAGAGCTGCCAATAAAGCTGCCAAATTTGCAGCAATAAAAAAATTGGATCGTGGCAAATCAGTCGCTGCTGTTGCTCCTCCTAAAATAAGTCAGCCACGCCTTGGTAAATACGGGGCGTGTCTTGACATTCAAGTAAAAAAGAACCTATGCAGCAGCGACGATTGCCGCATGATACATATGAATAAAGAAATATTCGGAGAGGAGTATGAGGAATTATTCGACAAGGAGCACGTATACGAGCTTCTCGAACATAAGGAGCTCAGTGCAACTGTAATGAGCTTGTATATAAGGTAAAAAAATACTTTTAATTGCATTTATTGGTAATTAATTAAATGTATTGGTAATTAATCTAATTTAAAATTTTCATTGAAGGTTTTTGCATGAGAAGGTCGTGTGCCCTAGGAAATTATCGAATAAATACTCATTCTTCTCTCCGCATAAAACGTCCATGTGGAAACTGGATGAAGAAAATGTAAAGAAATACATTGTAAATATGTTTTTAGGAAATATTTCAAAGGATAAATTGTTCTTAGCACCATATAATTCAGGGTACGTAATTTTATCTTTTTTAATTGATGAGAATTTAATTTATTAGTTGTGTATAGACCAAATTGTGTAACCAATTTTTTGTTGTTGTAGGGCACATTGGGTGCTATTTGCAATCAATGCCGTCTCTGAAGTTGTATACTATTTGGATCCCTTGCATGGCGATTACAACAATCACTCCGAAATCAAGACTTTGTTCGACACGTAAGTAATATTCATTTATTTTTGTTACACATATATATAAATAAGTGTTTGTTCATGCTAAAATAATCACATTTATTCATTTTATAGTGCATTAAAAGTTTTTCGAGCTCAAAGAGGTGCGGTAGTGTCGAAGCAAAAGTCTAATAATATTACATGGATCCCAATAAAGTGCCCTCGTCAAACAAACAATATCGACTGTGGGTACTACGTATTGAGATTCATGAAAGAGATTGTTGACAAGAATAAAACTATTATCCCAGAAATGGTACGGTATTTTGATTATATGATTTTCATATATAAATTATCTATATATTTGATACTAACTTAATATAATATGTTCAATTTTTATATTGCAGTACTTTGAAAATTCCAGTCCTTCATATTCTGAGCAAGATCTGATGGAATTAAAGGAGGAATGGTGTGAGTATGTGTTTGAAATGAAAATTATTTGATTTTCTGGGAAATAGCATGCTGCAAGGGACTGAATATTATATGGTGCATAGTTATTATATGTATATGATCATAGGACAATATATAAACTTGCATATGAATATGTTGTAAATTAGATTCAATGTATATTCATACCAAATATGTTGT
>JBBPBR010000004.1:55646-84619 GCA_037974775.1 Cicer pinnatifidum
ATGGCCAACACTTAGTCCCTTTGTAACATAATCCAAATTTTTTTTTCAAAGAAAATTTTGATGTTGTTGTTGTGTTTTATTATGCAAGTCCCACAATAAATTTTGCTTAAAATTATTTTTTTAATTTTTAAAATTTTTTTTAATAAAATTTTTAATATTTTCTGGAGTTTAAAAAATTATAATTAAATCATCCCATGTCAGAAAACTCTAATTTTTTGTGGGAAGCATGTTTTAATTATGTAGAACGTCCCTGTAAAAAATCATGAAAATATTCCAAGCCTAGGTACCTCAACTTGAAAATCTGCACTTTATAAATTTTTTTAAAAATTCACCGTTTGTCAAAAAATTCCAAATTTTTTTTGTGGATGCTATTATTGTGTTGATAAACATTCGTGCAAAATTTCGTGAAAAAATTCAAAGTTTAAGTGCCTCAACTGAAACATTCCTCCTATAGCGAAAAAAGGGGTCTCTTTGTACAAAACTGGAAAAAACACTTCAGACATATATAGGGGACCCTATGCAAGCTCCTGGCCAAGGCCAGATTTTCTGCCCGCGCCCAGGGCTGGGCCGGGTCGGCCAGGACAAAAAAAATTTGGAAGCAGGTTTTGTCAGGTTTCGGCTTCGGTGCGTGACTTCATTGAACTTTTGAATACGTTGGGTTTCTTATTGGTCCTTCATTTGGTCCTAGATTTAAAGTTAACCCTTGGATTCACTTGTTCCGTGAGTCACGCCCCGACGCAGTTGTCCCGACTCGGAAGCAAGTGTCCCGTCCCTCAGGTTTTGTCAGTCCCGTCCCTCAGGTTTTGTCAGGTTTCGGCTTCGGTGCGTGACTTCATTGAACTTTTGAATACGTTGGGTTTCTTATTGGTCCTTCATTTGGTCCTAGATTAAAGTTAACCCTTGGATTCACTTGTTCCATGAGTCACGCCCCGACGCAGTTGTCCCGACTCGGAAGCAATCGTCCCGTCCCTCAGGTTTTGTCAGTCTCGTCCCTCAGGTTTGGTCTCTTGTGTCTGACACAAGGGTGGTTGGATTTAATTTGTCATGCTTAGCGATGCGGAGTCGGCATTGTTGGACGAATTCACGTGCTTGCAATGCTTTGCGTTGTGGGGCGTGGTGCGTTTAGTGATGTTTGGTCTTGCTGACGCGTTGGCGTGTGAAATGTGCGTTGGATATTTGTGTTTGCCGGCTCTCTTCTTTTGCATCGAACGGTCTGCATGTAATCCTTGTCAGTTTTCGTTGTACGCTATTGGTGCTCGTATGTGGTTCCTGTTTTGCTTACCTTTGAAACGGTATCCGTGTGGCTTGTTAGTCTTGATACATCCCCTGCCGTAGCACGGTCTTGTGGTGGCTTTTGTAATTTAATAGTGGATTAAGTCATCGACTGTCCTAAACTAAAATGTCTATCTAAGAAGAGGACTACATGTAGCAAAAATTGTTGTAAACTAGTATAAAAATACTTGTGTCTTTTCTTTTTTTCAATCTATTATAATTTAAGTTCTTCATAATTAAACTTTATTTTATTCAAAAATGATTTCAATCATAATTTGAATGTTATGAAAAAGAACACATCTTTCTGTTTAACAATCAAATTTTATTTTCATAAATAGTCATCAGAACTCAAACTCTCATTTATTGTGTTTTCCTACATCTTCATCTATTTCTAAAGGTAATGTACCAACAACCTTGTTGGTTTTACGTGAGAAGTTATTGAAAATGTGAAAACCAATTGATACATGGCAGCTTGTTTCCCTCGAGAAAGGATTTTATAGTAGCTTCTCATTATGATTTACAAAGTGTTTGAATAGTTGGAACTTGGAACATCAAACCAGATTTTCTTCGTATCTTCTCTTGGACGAAGATTTCAATTTAAATTTGGTAAGAAACACAAAGGCCCAAAGATGAATTTGTATCTACAATATACCTCGTGAATAATGGAGGCCAAAGATAATTTTCAAGATCGCTTCAGATATTGGTACCCTTTTATCTCATTACGAAGCAACCAACACATATATATTAGGATATTTTGCTCGAGTGTTGATTGATTTGACCATGATACAAGAGCTAAAAGACCACATTCTTGTTAAACGTGAAGGATATGCATTTTTTTTTAAATTGATTGTGAAAAAATGTTGTTGTTTTGTGAATTTTTTAAGCTTGTAGGGCATTCCATAGATAAATGTTAGAAATATTGTAATGGCCAAGGAAACACTCACCCTATTGAAGATACATCAATTGAAACAATTTTGGTAAAAAAAAAATGTCCTTAAAAAATTATTGCTCCAAAAAAGATTGAAACTGATGGTTCACACTATTAACATTGATTTCAGGTTCAGATGGAAGTCTACAAAAACATCAACAAATATAATGTTTAAACATAAATGTTTTTTTTAATGCTATGCTACATAATGACTTGTGAATGCAAGGGGGTTGCATTGATTGAAATCTAAGACCAGTTTTTAGTACAATGTATGTCTTAAGTGATGAAAACAGTACTTTAATGCATAAAATTAGTACAAGATTTTTAGATTATAAATGTGACAAACTCCAAACGATGAGCACAAGGGATCATTCTACAAAATGTAGCAAATGGAGTGTAAAACTTGCAAAATGATGTAGATGTAAATTTCATGAAGAAAATTGCAGGAAATGAACCAAGAAAAGAAGTAAAATGAACTAAAATTATAAGTAGAAATATAAGTTAAAAAAAAAAAAAAGGAAAAGTGCAAGCAGTGTAAACAAAGAAAAGAAAAATTGCAAGAAACATAAACGACGAATTTAAAAATTTTGATAGAGAATCAGGAATCGTTCTTTAGATGTGATTTTTGAAAACTATTTATAAACAAATTAAATGGCTAGTGGTGTGGGCATCACCCACATTGCCAATCTACGCGCCCAGTGGCTAGTTGCCTCAACATGACCCATATCACCAATCTAATGAGATGTCTTACTCGATAATTACTAAGACTATGTCGATTTGGTTGCTTTTGACGCATGTTTTATATGATTCTCCTTTCGTTGTCGATTTGAACAAACTCGCTGGAGATGTACTTTCTCCAAAATTTCATTAAGTTTATAAGCCTTACTTTTTACTCTTGCGATTCTTTGACTCATTGACTGACTTCTTTTACAAAAGAATAAATTAAATTTATCCACCAACACATAAAAAGTTGAGGGTAATAGTACTCTTGTTATTAACTCTCATTTTGTTGATCAAATTCTCAATGTTGAACTAGGAGACAACATTGTTATTCAAGAATCTCGCTTCATGTAGGAAAAAAATTGATAAGAATCGTGATGAAGTTTCCGATTAAGTTGATTTTAGGGAAATATTAATTATTCTAGATACACTTCAAGAATCTAAGGTCCATGCGACACAGGGTCCTAAAAATTTAATTCGTGAGGTCTTTAGTTCCATCTTATCTAACTCAACTAACACATATCATATACCCTTTAGGAATATTAGGTCAAGAAAACACATGATCTTAAAAAGTAATTCATAAGGCATTTGGTTTCAACTTATCTAACTTAGCTGACACGTAGTATCTATGGGAGAATCATCAATGTTCAAACAAACATATTGCAGCCTCTTGGAGTGATACAATGTCAGATGAAAACAATTTTCAAGACCATCAAATCTCTTATGATTTGGATGTCAACTCAAAATAGTTTACATCCTATGATTGCTTATCATTTGGATATATTCTGAGTGTTTTTAAAAATAGTGATGCTAGTGAAATACATCTTACGAAAGATCCTGATGATGAAGAAAGGAAGCAACTTTAAAAAATTGCTCTACTAGTATTAGTCTTTTATAGATATGATTTCAAAGGTGAGAAAAAATAATACGTAGGATGATGCTGTATTATATAATTTCTATTCAAGGGCTAAAAAACTTGCATGATTTGAGGAATCCTTTGGTACTTTTTTTTCTTTTATTGAGTTACATTTATGTATCCTAGGTTTTGTTTTCCTTTTCTTTTTAATAAATTTTAATTTACAAAAATAAAAGATTGATCAAATTTAACCACATTTTATTCGATTTGATTAGATCAGATCATATTTTGTTTATAGAAATAACCTAAATGAATCAAAATATAATGATTTTAATCTTAAAATTGGATAGTTTTTTCGCCTCAAAATTGATTCAATCCGAACGCGAATACCTCTCTTAATTATTTTGCATCATCGTGTTATATGTCACATTATTTAAAATATTTTATATCATCATTTTTTAGGTAAAATATTATAATGAAAGATCAAAACTATCAATTTTAAAATAGGGGAACTTATTTCGTGAATCAGTAAAAATATAGAGACTAAAAATACAATTAAGACTTTACAATTTTGTTTTATCTTTTAATACTCAATCAACTAACTGTATCATTTTTTAAATATCTATACCTATATTATTAATATATATAATGGGAATATCAAATTTTTGTATAATTAATCTTTCTTCCAATTTTACCTTTCATTTAAATGATTTTACATAAATATTTTTATTTTTTATCCATTATTTTTATCCTATTATCTATCTATACTCAATCAAGTAAGTATATATTTTTTAAAGGGAATATTATTAATATCAAATATTTGTATTGCTATTTTTCCTTCTTAGATTATTTTATGTAATTTTTTTAATAGTTTTTTATCCAATTAAATAGTTTTTAAATAACCACATAAATATTTAAAGAATTTAATTTATATATATAGTATAAATATTTTTTATACTATTAGTTAATCTCATTCATCGACTCATTAATTTTTTTATTTTATAATAACTACATAAAAATCACAATTATAAATAATTGTGATGTGTTGTGTAAAACTTTTTATACTATCATTCCATTTAATTAAACTCATTTTTATAATGTCCTATATTTTTAATTAGAAAAGGGTCGTTAGTTACTAAATTATGAATGTTTTTATAAATCATACAATTTTTAAAGCAACAATTTTTTCTTTAGAAAACTTACAAATATTTATCGCGAGAGAGATGGGTACAAAGAATAGAAACCAACCATTCATGACACGTCGTCATGAGAATAATGAAAAGCCAATCCATGGTATCGGTTCTGCCTCATCATCGATCATCATCATCCACTCATTCATTGCTTTGGAGACTCTTTTTGTTCATCTAAGCTAAGTGATAAGAGAAAAAGAAAATAAAGAAACTTATGATGATGATGACAATGAAGTCCTCAGCATCAATTTGTAGTAATAGTTTTACCTTCTACTCAGCTTCTTCTCACAATACACAAAAATCTCTCAACTCGCCTTTTCATGTCAAATCCATGGCTACTCCCAAACCCCTTCCCTCTGTCTCTAAAACCGTAGGTTCTAAAAAGGTCAGTGCAACACAAATCTTAATGTTTTTTTTTTTTATAATTTTTTATTTATTTTATAATTTATATAAGTGCAAATATAATTTGTAATGCTAAGTAGAACTTGAAAAGTTTAAACCCAAATTTAATTTTTTATTAATATTATAATATAGTTTCGAATTAGTTATACTTCTTAAAATTGTGATTCACTGATTTGTATATGGCCGGTGACTGGGAATAACCCAATCACACTTATCAATTAAATATGTTAGGCCTTGATTTTTTTAATAGCTATGTAATATAAAAAAACTAGAATTTTAGTCATTCATAATGCAATTAAAATGGCCATTTATTACTTAACAAACCATCGCCATTTATTAATTAATATGCATTTTAGCTAAAACAGATTTATGTCTTATAAACGAATTAAAATTAAACTTTTAAATTAAAACTCAGTTCGAAACAGAGATTTTCACCTTAATAACACCAATAACTCTGATAGAAGGTGTGTATTAGACATGTGTTGGTAACTGACATTGACAGAAGACCGACATGTTGATTATATTTAATTAATTTATTTATCTCAAATTATTACCGATATCGACAAATCGGTATCAGTATCGTGTTTGCAGGATTGATAGTTAACATAGCAAGTTTGGGCCTGAATTTTTTTGACAATTCATATCTAGTTAAAAAACCATGTAAAAATGTTTTTTGGGGTCAAAAGTTATATTTCTTAAAGGTACTAACTAAGCACAAGCACAATGCAGAGTTCAACTGTATTCCCACTTGGTGAACAACCTAGGAGTGCTACAACATCCACACCACCCATAAAACTCCTCACAAGAATGGAGCAACTCAAACTATTAACAAAAGCAGAGAAAGCAGGGTTGTTATCAGCAGCAGAGAAATTTGGATTATCTCTTTCAACAATAGAAAAACTTGGACTCCTCTCAAAAGCAGAAGAACTTGGTGTGTTGTCTGCTGCTACTGATCCAACAACACCAGGGTCACTTTTCACACTCAGCTTTGTTTTACTTCTTTTAGGGCCTTTGTTTGTTTACCTTGTTCCTGAAGACAACTTTGGAGAAGTTGGATTGCAAGTTGTGGTTGCTTTGTTCAGTGTTGTTGGTGGTTCTGCTGGTTTTGCTGCATCAAGTTTTGTATCCAACTTACAGAAAATAAAATAAATTTGATGTTATCTTTTTCTTTTTTAACCATCTTGGTCTAAGGGAAATGACTCTGGCAATACCGGTAATACGTAGTTTATTGAGAGATAAGTAAAATCTGACCACTAATTGTGTTAGTAAAGATTTGAATGCAGATTCTCTCAAACGATTGAACAATAAACTTGGTTTTCTTTGATTTCTCTTATTTGATTTGTTATATATATTAGTTCTTTGTTATCTTATTGTATTATGAAATGAATGGAGAAGAAATAATGAATAATTTCATTAATTGATTTGTGTGTTGATGTTTATTTTATTTTAACTCTTTTGGTAATTCATAGTTTAGTCCAAAAATAAATAAAGTATATAATAAATGATTGTTTTAACAAGGATTCAAACTCGATGATATTTGATTTCACAAATTTTTAACCATTGCTTCAAGACTTCGATGATATTTGATTTCACAAATTTCATTTCTTATACCAGTTATTTGTTATCTTATTGTTTTATGATATGAAAAGCTATGAAATGTTGTATGAATTAAATAATTAATTTGTGAATGATTCCAAAGTCTTTATACAGTCGAGAAGAACAAAAATAAAAATAAAATACAAGTAACTAATTAACAGAATCTGTTATTAGACTTGGCATTTTTGTGTGCAAGGTGCTTACTCTAGAGGAATTTACTTTCCACTTCTGTGGTGTTTTTATAATCCTTGGTGAGAGAATTCATTTATGCCAAAGCCACAACTAAATTTACTATATAGGCTTTTATAGCAGTTCTTTTTATCTTCAACAGCAATAATAGGGGAAGCCTGAAAACAATTTTAACAACATTTATTAAGACACTAGGTAGTTCATGAAATACAGTTGTATATAACTCCTAGATATATCATTAATTATGCTTGAAAACAATATAAATCATAACTCACAAGTAATTGTTATATTCTGGGGTATGCAAGTCTTTTTCTTTTTCATTTGATAGGAACTGTCGACTAAATACATTTTGACGAAGGTAAAATCGAGGGAAAAGGAAAACATAGCGAATAATACATTTTGACGAAGGTAAAATCGAGGTAAAATCGAGGGAAAAGGAAGGAAAACATAGCGAATAATAAATGGAAGTATCCATATTTTTAAAATGAAATATTGAGATTGTTGTTGGGATTAAGAATTCGTCGAAGGATTGGTTAACTGTTTTCAACTATGATTCTCTATTTTATAAACGATTACATCGAGGAAGGAATTATGTCTTTTAACTATGGATTTTTTAACTGCTCTAAAGAGTCTTCAATATATTGTGTTTGTGTTTAAACCACTAATTCACAAAGTAAAGAAACTGATAAAAAAGATAGATATGTGTTAAAAGCTTCTTTGATTGATTGATTGTGTCTAAAAATATTACAAGTACTATAAAAATGATTGTGTTTGATTGATTGATTGTGGCCTATAGAAATGTAGCTTTATTCAACTAATTACGCGAATAATGTGTGATAACTTCCATTTATGAGAGAATTAGTGATGCCCCACGATTAGTTCATCTTACTTATCTTCTTGGCATGTCTTATTGGAAATATTTGTCTCTGCTTTTTGTTGGAACCAAGTTGATTTGAAGAACTATGACTCTTACATGTTTGGATGATAACAAAATACGTTTGTGGGAACAATTTAATGCACTAACGCTTGATTAAGTGTGCAGACCTCATATCAAGTTAGTTTTATAGGTTATTATGCCTTATCCTATGATGATTGGACTAATACAAAGGAACAACAAAACTTTGCTTTACTCTACTTTTCAAGTACGATGAAAATGCTCTGACACACGGCTCTAGTGATGCAACCAACACTCTACTTCGGTTGACTCCGATAATGTAAGCAATGCTCTGGTTCAGGTGACTTTGGAAATACATTATATGTTATGTTTTGATTGCCTCTACTAAACGCAGCTACAGTTTATTCGTCCTCCTCTAATAATCACATTAAGTATCTGATTGTTTTACATTGATTTATGTGGTATGCTTTAAAATAAGTCAACGCTTAGAAGAAAAAAAAACATCTGTGCATCCTCTAATGAATATCTTGAATCTGCTACTGTCTGAAGGTCTATAAGATATGTGATGAATCTATGGCAAATCAATCTCAAAAGATATGATACAAAACTTCATAACTCGTGCTGATTTCTTGCAATCAAGACAATGGTTAAAACACTAACTGGTCTCTATAAAAGGATGTACATTCCTCACTAGAAAAACAAGAAAGATATAAGCTATAAGCACATACATCATCATATACACTCTTGCTCTTAATGTTTTGATTTACTTAAGTTCTGAGAAAAATTTCTGAAAGATCAAATTTGTAAATACTCTCTTGCGAGAGATATTTCAGAAAAACCTTGTAACCTTGCCTAATAGTGGATACCTTCCTCAATAGCTTGACTATACTAAGCTAGAAGATTGAGAAGACTTGAACATAGTCAGTTTGGCTAATAGATGTTTAGCGAAAGTGTTATTCTGTGGGGAACTAGTTTATGAAATCTTTCAGAATAAAGGGACTGAACATAGCTACCGTGTTGGTGATGAACAAGGATAAATTGTTTGTGTTTTTCTTTTTTGTTTTTGTTCATTTATTCTTCTTTATTTACTATAGCTAGTCACGTTAAAATGATTTTCAAAAGATAAATAATTCAAATCCCCGTTTTCTTGTGTTTCATGTTCTACAATTGGCATAAGAGCTCAGTCTTAAAGAGGAGCAATTAACTGTGTTTGAGTAAAGATATGTTATTATGACTAACTGTGGTGAAGAAGTTATAGATGGAAACATTAGCAGGCTTCCCCTGTTTGATGGAGAAAGGTTCGAATATTGGAAAGACAAACTCTGAAACTTCTACAACTATCACGATCTTGAAATCTAGGACTAGTCGCATATGGCTATAAGGCTCTAAAAGATGTTGTTGGTGTTGAAATATCATAAGAATTTCGACACTGATAAAAAGAAACAACACAAAATGAATCATAAAGCCAAAACCTTTATGATTAATGCTATCACATTCAAAGAGTTTGAAAAATGCAACAACAAAACAACAACTAAGAGTATCCTTGATGCTCTAGTTCTTAATTACAAAAGAAACGAGCAGGTACATGAATCCAAAGCAATTGAAAAAAAAAAATGTTTTCTAGGTTCCACACTATGGTTTATGGATTGATGGTTCTCCAAAAGAGCTACATTACTATCAACCACGTCAAGAATATCCTCAGAAGTCTTCCTAACATATGGAAACCAAAGGTAACAAATTACCTCTAGAAGGGCTGATAAGTTCACTTAGATGCCATGAGATTGAATTGGTTAAAGATGAGCCCAAAAAGAAGTCAAAGTCAATGGCTTGCAAATCCAAAGGAAACAAGATGAGTTCTAAGGCTCTGCAAGCAACTGAGAATTAGGGGAAAGCGAATGGGAAAACCATAGTGAAGACTCAGATGATGAATGTAACACCCTAATTTTTAATAGTGATAGTGTAGTGTTTTTTTTTTTAAAATAACTAAACATTTCTGGATAAAATATTCATAATCGTACTTTAATTTAAATTAGATTAAAATATTTAATTATAAATTATTTTCAAAAAATGAGGATTAGAATCATTGTTGTATTATATTAAATGGTTTTGACTCAACTAACTTACTTACAACTGAATAATTCACATTGACCCAAAAAATTCACAATTGTTTCAGATACATAAATTGCACTTCGACAACAACATTGGAAAGGAAAGGAGAATAAATAAAACACTAAGTTGATATTGAACTTTAACCGAAGATGATTGGATATTAAGGATCCACGTGTGGCATTGATCCTCAATGCTTCCAATAGCCAATTGTAACACCCCGTTTTTCAAAGCGAGGGTGTATTTTTTTTTTTCAAAAGAAATTAAAATACAACAGAGAGATAAATAGAGTAACACCTTTGGATACATATTTAAGTCCTTATAATTTACAAGCAGCAGAAGAAGTTCATAAAATATGTATTCAAAAGGTTTACATAACAAAAGTGGTACACTCTTCCAGTTTAAAATTTAAAAGCAACCCACAAGAAAGATACCTGTTCCCTCGGTGTCAACTTAGTCTGATCATTCTATACATAACCAAAAAAAAACTATACGCCTTGAGTAATCTCCACGCGCCCCGTGAGATTCTCCTATCGTAGCTCCAATCAAGCACTCCCATCCACATTCCCATCCGGAGGGTACGAACCGGTAGGATCGTCCTAATTCTCATCTGAGGGCAAAGCCCAGATTTCCACAATAGTTGTAAAGGGTCACCAACCGAAATTAACAGTTAACACATAACATTTAAGCTTTTCATGCACAAATAACCTTTTCAATTTAACATATATCTTGGAAGGATTTTCCACATGCTAAAAGTTCATGTAACGCTTGCCCAATATAAATGAAATCAAAAGAAAGTTCTCAATCCATCAAGTAATACATAACTGAACAAAACATTGATAAATCAATTGAGCAATCAATTATCAAACTCAAAATAAGATTTCCCACTGAGCCAATCAATTGGGTAAATCAATTTATGGCAAGGGAAGTCCCTGTAACTCATCAAATCGATTGGGCAAATCGATTTCGTGAAAGACAGAGCCCCTGTAACTCAAAAAATTGATTGGGGAAATCGATTTCGTAAAAGACAAAGCCCCTATGATGAATCCAATCGATTGGGCAAGTTGATTTCGTAAAAGACAGAGCCCCTGTAACTCAGTAAATCGATTGGATAAATCGATTTCTCTGTCTATTCTTTCAAAAATACATAAACTTAACTCAATCACATTCAAACACCACTTCAAACGTTAACACTTAGCAATACCCATACAATCACCACGACATTATGAGTTTCGAAAATGTTTTACAATCTAACATACTATCACACAATTCCAAACATAACTCTTAGAACAATCAACACAATCTCAATTTGAATCAAACACACTTACACATAATTTCAAAAATACCGCTTAACGGTTTCAACGCAATACCCGCACAAACAAGATGAACCAACAAATCACATGGCATCACTTTGACTTGACAATCCCAATACAGACAAGATGAACCAACAAATCACATGGCATCACCTTGACTCGACAATCCCAATACAGACAAGATGAACCAACAAATCACATGGCATCACCTTGACTCGACAATCCCAATACAGACAAGATGAACCAACAAATCACATGGCATCACCTTGACTCGACAATCCCAACACAAACAAAATGAACCAACAAATCACATGGCATCACTTTGACTTGACAATCCCAACGCAGACAAAATGAACCAACAAATCACATGGCATCACTTTGACTTGACAATCCCAATGCAGGCAAGATGAACCAACAAATCACATGGCATCACCTTGGCGCGACAATCTCAACACAGACAAGATGAACCAACAAATCACATGGCATCACCTTGACTCGACAAGCCCAACGCATACAAGACGAACCAACAAATCACATGGCATCACCTTAGCGCGACAATCTCAACACAGACAAGATGAACCAACAAATCACATGGCATCGCCTTGACTCGACAATCCCAACGCATACAAGATGAACCAACAAATCACATGGAATCACCTTGGCGCGACAATCTCAACACAGACAAGATGAACCAACAAATCACATGGCATCACCTTGACTCGACAATTCATTTCTTCACAAAATCATTTTCACGACAACATTAAGTAAACGCAGATATTAAGAGATTCCCCATTCTTAATACTCATTTAACTTAATAATTTTCACAAACAAACACACCTTAAGCAAACATAAATATTAAGAGATTCCCCATTCTTAATACTCTTTTAACTCCAACGATTTTCAAAACAAACATTAAGTAAACAAGACATTAAGAGATTCCCCATTCTTAATTCTCATTTAACTTAAACGATTTTCCAAAACAAACACACATTAAGTAAATAAGACATTAAGAGATCCCCATTCTTAATACTCGTTTAACTTAATAGTTTTCGAATTCCACACAAACAAACCCAAACATACTTTCACATTCAATCCATAATTCACACCAAATCATTTTTCCACACAAACCACACAAAGTACATCTCAAATTCTATAATTATCAATTATGAACACGTCAAAAACAACGAACACAAATCAACACAATCCACCACTCAAACACACAAGTTTCATTTACTCAAAATCATACATAAATGAGTTTAAATTCATTTTCCTTGAAACATTCATCAATATAACCAAAACCTAACTCTAAGATTTTACCCATAAAGCCTTAGATACATTTTCCCAAATCAATACTCCAACCCTAACAAAATTCTTTTCCACACAACCACAGATAAGGCCCTAAATGCAAACTAAAAGTTTGGAAGGAGCCCTTACCTTCACTTTAGCTTTAACGTCGATTTACAGTACCGTGAGCAAATCGGGTAAAATCTCCGCTCGCAACGCCGCTTCCAAAGTTAGCTCACTAGCACCGTAGTGTAGTGGTGAGCAACTTTCCCTTCTATCACTTCTTGAAACGATGCTTAGATCTAGATGAAACGGGGAGATTTGAGTTTGAATCCCTAATACCGTTTTTCTTCGTTTTCGAATGAAAGGTGAAGAGTGAAGTTGAGAAATCCTTGTCCTATCACCCACTATCAATTTCGAACTCAAGGGAGAGAAAAGGAATCAAAAACGAGCAACAATGGAGGAAGGGAGAAATTGAGCTTCTTGCGCAGAGGAAGAAGAAGGGAAATGCTTTCTCTCCTTTCTCTTTCTTTCTTTTGTTTTTCTTTTCCTTCCTTTTCTTTCCTTCCCATTTATTTATATATAAACATATATATATATATATATATATATATATATTAATAATAATTAACAAATATCTCCAAAACTTTTGATATTTATTAAATTACCCTTCCACCCGTAACGCATTAAACTCTTCGCAAAAGATTCGCCGTAGTTAATTTAATTTATTTATCGACGAGTAATTCTAATTGACATCAAATATCTTCTTGGTCATATAAATTCCAAAATATTAATAACTTTGGCTAAAAAGCCTCTGAGTTCAATACCGAAAATACACCAAAATATAAAGTACACTTAAAAATTATGGGTCTTACACCAATCTAAAATCATCGCTCTGTCATATCTTTAATGTTGTTGCAATTCCTGCACGGGTCAAAACTCTAAGAACTTGGGACATAAGCCCGGTCCACAATAATAGTAGAGGGTCACGGTCTATAATTAACATACATATGAAAATACAAATCACGAAAGCTTTACATGACATGACATCAATTGATATAACAAACATGCATATAAATATCATCATATAACAAATATGACTCGTGTGATAAAGCGCCCTAATGCAATGCTTATATGCCAGTGCACATGATTCTGGAATTTGCACACATTCCTCGAAAGACGTAAATCATAAATATATCGCTTGTCATTGACCAATACTAATTACCAAGGTACCACCTATCACATATAATTTCTTTGACTCCCCTAAACTTATGGATCCCCCTAAGTCTAAGTATCATTTTCTTCTCACTTAATCAAATATTTTTCTCCCCCTTTTATCATCACACGAAAAGACTTGAAAGTGAAACTTTGTTTTTTTGTCTATATTTTTTCTCCATTTTTTTTTTTGGTTCTTTTTGTTTTTTGAATAACATGAATATAACATATTAAAAGAAAATATAAAACTAATGTAAAGCTAAACTACTTTGAAGTTATCACAATATCAATCGAGTATGTAGGTAAGATTTAGGTTTTTCTATATAAAATCAAACATATCTTCAAGTAGTGGTTTGGTGAATATGTCAGCCAATGGTGTTTAGTGTTTACAAATTGAAGGTTTAGTAACCTTTTTTGAACCAAGTCCATAATGAAGTTGTGTTTGATCTCTATGTTTTTAGCTCTAGAATATAAGATAGGGTTTTTAGTTAGACAAATAGTAGAAGTGTTATCAAGATTGATGGGATTGTTGGTTTCTAGAATTTTGTAGTCTTCTAGTTGATGTTTCATTCAAAGTAGTAGAGAACTATAGACAATTGCTGAAATGTACTCAATCTCTATTGTTGACATTGCAATGATGTTTTGTCACTTAATTGACCAAAATATTAAGTTGTCACCTTGAAAGGTGCAGTGACCACTAGTGCTCTTTCTCTCAAGTTTATCTCCAACATAATTAGCATCATAGTATCCACTCAATTTGTACTTAGGGGATTTCTTGTAGAACAAGGTAAGACTGGTATTGCCTTTTAGGTATCTAAGGATTTTCTTAACAACAATTGAAATTGATTCCCTAGGGTCAGCTTGAAATCTTTCACATGCACATACACTAAACATGATGTCAAGTTTGGAAGCGGTAAGGTAAAGCAGGGATCCTATCATTCCTCTATAGGTTTTTTTTTTGTCAACTTTTTGACCTGAATCATCTTTTTCAAGTGAACAAGTAGGATGCATTAGTGAAGCCGCATGTTTAGAATCACTCATAAACTTCTTGAGAAGCTCTTTTGTGTATTTAGTTTTATAAAATTATATACCTTTTTGACTTTGTTGAATCTGTAACCCGAAGAAGAACTTAAGTTCTCCTATCATACTCAATAGAATTCAAGCTACATCAATTTAGAAAATTCTTGGCAAAGAGTTCCATTTGTAGATCAAAAAATAATGTCATCAACATAAATTGGAATAATAAGAATGACATCTCCTAATGAAGTGTATTATCTACATGTCCTCTTTCAAAGTTATTTTTAAGCAAGAAGTTACTATGTAAGACCCATAATTTTTAAGCATATTTTATGTATTTTAGTGTATTTTGGTATTGAACTCGGAGGCTTTTTAGCCAAAGTTATTAATATTTTGGGAGTTTAAAGAACCAAAAAGTTATATTGATGCTCGATTAAAATTAATCGTCGATCAATAAATTAAATTAACTGCGGTGGATTTTTTACGAAGAATTTAATTCTAGAGAGTTTCGTTAAAAATATCTTGGGCTGCTAAGAATTGCATCTGTCAATTAAGCTGCGACGAGAGTAGACATTTTTAACAAAAAAGTGGTTTGGAAAGTGATGGGTGAAATGGTAATTTTAATAAATATCTAAAGATTTTGAGATATTTGTTAATTATAATTAATATATATATTTATATATATATATATATAAAGAAAAGGAAAGGAAGGAAATAGAAAGAAAAGAAATAGAAAGGAAGGAAAAAGAAAGAAAGGAAAAGGGAAAGAAAGAAAGAAAGCAAAATCCATCTTCTTCCTCTGCCTCGCGTGACCCCCTTCTTCCTCCTTCTTCCATTTTCGTTTTCTTTGCTTCCTTTTGTTCAAGAATAGAAACCCAAGGCTGGGTGGGTGATAGGACAAGGATTTCTCAACTTCACTCTTCCTCGTTGATTCGAAAACGAAGAAAAACGGTGTTAGGGATTTCAAAACCGTCAAACACAAACCTCCCCGTTTCATCTAGATCTAAGCTTCGTTTCGCGAAGAGATAGAAGGGAAAGTTGCTCACTACCATGCTACGGTGCTAGGGAACCAACTATGGAAGCGACGTTGCAAGCGGAGATTTTACCGGATTTACTCGCGGTGCCGTAATCGCACGTTAAAGCTAACGTGAAGGTAAGGGCTCCTTCCAAACTTTTAGTTTGCATTTAGGGACTTATCTGTGGTTGTGTGGAAAAGAATTTTGTTAGGGTTAAAGTAATGTTTCGTGGAAAATGAATTTAAACTCATTTATGTATGATTTTGAGTAAATGAAACTTGTTGCATTTGAGTGGTGGGTTGTGTTGATTTGTGTTCGTCGTATTTGACGTGTTCTTAATTAATACTGATGAAATCTGATATGTGTATGTTGGATTTTGTGGAGAAATGAATTGATGTATTTTGGTGTGAGTTGTGGATTGGATTTGATAATATGTTTGAGTTTGTTTGGTGTGGAATTTGAAAACCATTAAGTTAAATGAGTATTAAGAATGGGGAATCTCTTAATGTCTTGTTTACTTAATGTGTGTTTGTGAAAATCATTTAAGTTAAATGAGTATTAAGAATGGGGAATCTCTTAATGTCTTGTTTACTTAATGTTTGTTTTGGAAAATCGTTTAAGTTAAAAGAGTATTAAGAATGGGGAATCTCTGAATATTTATGTTTGCTTAATGTTTGTTGTGAAAATTGTTTAAGTTAAATGAGTATTAAGAATGGGGAATCTCTTAATGACTTGTTTACTTAATGTTTGTTTTGGAAAATCGTTTAAGTTAAAAGAGTATTAAGAATGTGGAATCTCTTAATATTTCTGTTTGTTTAATGTTTATTGTGAAAATCGTTTAAGTTAAATGAGTATTAAGAATGGGGAATCTCTTAATGACTTGTTTACTTAATGTTGTTGGGAAAATCGTTTAAGTTAAATGAGTATTAAAAATGGGGAATCTTTTAATATCTGCAATTACTTAACGATTATTGGGGATGGAGTCAGTGTATGCTCATGCATTTCATTGTGGTAAATTGTGCTAACCCGTGATAGGTGGCACCTCGGTAAACAGTACTGACCCGTGATAGGTGGTACTTTTACGGTTTATGTTTTTGGTAAATTGTGTTGACCCGTGATAGGTGGCACCTCGGTAAATAGTACTTTGGCCTGTGATAGGCGGTACGTTTACGATTTGCGCTTTTTCTTTTAGTAAATCGTGCTGACCCGTGATAGGTGGCACCTCGGTAAATAGTACTGACCCGTGATAGCTGGTACGTTTACGATTTACATTTTTTAGTAAATCGTGCTGACCCGTGATAGGTGGCACCTCGGTAATTGGTACTTTGGCCTGTGATAGGCGGTACAATTATGATTTACGGCCCTTCGAGGAGGGTTTTGGTTTGGAATTCTGAGTCCATGCATTTTGACATATACGCATTGCATTAGGATGCTTGACACACGAGTCGTGCTTGATCCAAGTTTATGATTGAGTGTTTGAATTTGAGATGTCATTGTGATTGTGTTGATTTTACTAAGAGTTATGTTTTGGAATTGTGTGGTAGCATGTTTGATTGAAAAACTATTTTGAAGCTCATAATGTCGTGGTGATTGTGTTGAAATTGCTAAGTGTTATGTATTGATTATTGTGTGTAAGTGTGATGGATTGTAAAACTATTTCGAAACCCAATTTGTCGTGGTGATTGTGTGGGAATTGCTAAGTGTTAAGATTTGGAGTTGTGTATGAATGTGATTGAGTTAGTTTATGTATTTTTGGAAGAATATGCAGGGAAATCGATTTCCCAATCGATTTGGAGTTGTGAATGGACTGAACGTAGCTACTATGTTGGTGGTGAACCAGGATAAATTGTTGTATCTCTTTGTACTATTTTCACATTCGTGCATTATCTTCTTTACTTTGAGTATAGCCGCCCAAAAGTTTAGTTTAAAACAAAATTCAACCCCCTTTCTTGTGTTCTTTTTGTTCTATAATTGGTATCATAACTCAGCCTCAAAACTCAACACTTAACCATGTTTGAGTAAACATCTCGATCCCATATGGCTAACTATCGTGAAGAAGTTACATGTGGAAACATGAACAATCTTCCTCTGTTTGATGGAGATAGATTCGAGTACTAGAAAGACTGACTCAAATGTTTTTTTTATCTCTCCCGATCCTGAACCCTAGGACATAGTCGAAGATGGCTATGAAGCTCCTAAAGCTGTTGTTGATACTAAAACATTGACAAAGAACTTTGATGTTGATAATAAGAAACAATACAAAATGCATCAAACCCCATATTGACCAATTATGCCAACAACAGGCTTGATCATATCAGATTTAAATCAACCTCAACCAGTTATCGCTCTATCGACTAGTGGTGGTGTACTTGAATATCAAATACAATTTCAAATTTTGTTGTCTCGAGCACCAATAATTAAAACTTTTGATGGATTTTTGTCATCGGATAATATTCCATCAAATAATGATGAAGGGAGTAGGGCTAATGATTAAATAAATTATTATGATGATTGATGTATTCGAATAATATCTCTTATTTTTATTTTTGGTTTGTATGAATAATTTATATATTATTATTTAACTATGAAAGTTGATGTTGACTCTGACTCGGAGGCTACTGATGAAGAAATTGAGGTATTCTCTGATGTCTCTTGTAGTGAACTCATAAATAAGCTAAACGCGTTTCTCGTCAAAAATCATAAGTTCGCTACAAAGTGTTGTTATTCTTATAGTGGTTAGATATTATGAAGAACGGTAATCAATGAAATAGATCATAATGATACTATTAATGATCTTCATTCTTTCAAAATGATAAATATATCAAAAGAAAAAGCATTGTTCAAAGAAGATTTCTTAAAAATTCATGAACACATCAAAACAAAATAATGGATAAAAAATCCTTTTTGTTGACAGTTATTAGAAATTTCAATAAATCACACAAGTTGTTTTTATACATTTGAATACATATAGCAATTTAATTGTATTATCCACTCAATGAAAGTTAAATGTAACAACCTGATTTTTTTTTAAAACAAATTCATAAATAAAGAATCACTTTTGGATAAAATATTAAAGTCATAACACAACAACAAAAATCAACAAATATAAACAATTGAAATAGTTTTTCGGGAATAAAATCCAAAGTATTTAAACAGAAAAATACACCGGGGTTATGAGACCTATCAAGCATCACTCATACCTCTGTGGTATTCTCGGCAGACACTTGTACAAAAGCAATGCCCCAAGAATTTTAACTCCCCACATCACATCAAAAAGTGGTACATGGAATCCATCAAAAGAAAATGTCAAGCTGATAATATTGGTATAGGTACAGTCTTCCAAATTAAAATAAACACAACCCAAAAAGAAAGACTTCTAGTCCCTATACGTCAACCTAATATGATCATTCTACAAAAACTATATATCCCAGATGATCTTCACGGGCCCCACAACATCCTCCTGACACAGCTCCAGTCAGGTGTGTCCAACTACATTTCCATCTAGAGGGTACTAACCGAAGGGAAGATCCTGGTTCTCATATGAGGGAAAAGCCTAGATTTCCACAATAGTTGTAAAGGGTCACCAAAGGAGGAACATGGACCCACCAAACAAAAGTCAACTACCAAAAGAAAGTTTAGTTATAGTTATCCCAAAATAAAATAAGTACAACCACCAAAAGAAAGACATCAAGTCCCTATACACAAAACTAATCCGATCATACCCTAGGAACTACAGTAACATGGGTGACCTCCACACACTCTGCAAGTCCCATGTGATGCAACATCTATCCTCGAAGTGACTTCCTCCTCCTCATCATCCATAGAAGGATCAGTCTCCTCATAAGTCAGATCCACCCACGAGATAGGTGGCTTCGGTGGCGCTGGGATCTCAAAATAGTTCGCTATTTGTGAGAAAGTCGGTAAGGGATCACTCATTGGCAATGGAAGCTCTAACTGGACCAGCCTAGATGGTCCTACAATCTCTCGCTCCATTGGCCTCGGCCCCTTATCCTTTTTGCCAGTCTTGAGTTGAATCATTGTATCTCCAGCTCCTAAGGTGGCCTCTGCCTCAACCCTAACTAAGGAATCCTCTGCATCATCCCATGCTCCAGTCATTATGAGCAGAAATCCTGTCAGTACCGAATAAGAGATCTTCTAACGAGTGAGCTCCATGAGGTATACTACTCCAACTCTCCTACTTGTCTTCACTACCCTCCTCGTATAAGTTGCCTTGTTAGAGATGGGGTCGTATGCCCAAGCAGTTGGCTAATCTCGGTCAGGGAAGTCTAACGACGTTTCTGTTGTCAAGGTAACAGTCAGTGGAACAAACTCGGGTATCATCTGAGGGCAAATCCCAAATTCCACATAAAGTTGTAAAGGATCATCAACCAAAATTAACAAATATCACTTAACATTAAATTTTAAATGCACAAAATAACCTTTCATCTTAGCATACTCCTTGAAAGGGTTTTTACATGTCAAAAATGCATAAACAAAGTCGAAAATGAAGTTTTAAACAAAACTGCATTGTGGTATTCGAAATACAACACTGTCGTAGCCGAATATAACTGAGAAAAATGCAGATTTTCAGTTCTAAAATGGCTCTGAATTAATTAACACTTCCAACATTCATA
Source organism: Cicer pinnatifidum (assembly GCA_037974775.1). NCBI lineage: Eukaryota > Viridiplantae > Streptophyta > Magnoliopsida > Fabales > Fabaceae > Cicer > Cicer pinnatifidum. Next base: position 76,280 of record JBBPBR010000004.1, read on the forward strand.
ATACCAATTATGAACACATAAGTCACATCAAATTAATCACCACAAATTCACAGCTCAATCACACATCAAATATTCATAACATCAATTGTGAATACATAATTACATCGAAACTTAATCATCCCAAATTCACACCTCAAAGCAATTATGGCACAATAACAAACAACAACCGAGTATGTATATAAAATCATCACAATATATCAAACATGAATCGCGTGCCAAGCACCCTAATGCAATGCTATATGCCAAAATGCATGATTTCAGAATTCCAACCAAAACCCTCCTCGAAGGGGCATAAATCATAAATATACCGCATATCACAAACCAATACTAATTAACGAGGTATCATCTATCACAGGTCAGCATGATTTACTAAAAAGCGTAAATTGTAAATATACCGCCCATCACAGACCAGTACTATTTACTGAGGTGCCACCTATCACAGGTCAGCATGATTTACTAAAAAAATGTAAATCGTAAATGTATTGCATATCACAGACCAATACTATTTATTGAGGTGCCACCTATCGCAGGTCAACACGATTTACAAAAATGTGCAGTCTATCACAGACCTACACGACGCAAAAATCCCCGCAAGGATAAGATGAACCAACATATCACATGGCATCATCTTGTGGCCCATCACGGTCACCACTATCACCATGGTCCCATCGCGGACACCATGTACTATGAAATGCAAGAGCATACTCTGACTCTTTTCACCATAATCATTAAGTAAATACAGCTATAAAAAAATTCTCCATTTTTAATACTAATTTATCACTAACGATTTTTCAAACTTATCACAGAGTATACTCAAAATATATTTTTATCAATAAAATTAATAACGCACATATTATCGGTTATGAATACCAAATTAAATCACGCAAATACACTTAATCACCACAACAACAATCCCAAAATTAAATCTTTCTCACACACCAAACTTTTAAAACCAAATAATCTATATTATTTAGTTAAAACTAAATAAAATAAATCTTGTCCAAATCTCACATATACACACTCGACTATTAAAGCACCGAAATTTTTTAGTTAATAAAATACTCTAAACTTTTTTTCTTTTTAATCTCAACATAAGAGTAATTAAAAGAGTAACATTCTAAACTCTAACCATTTTTAATTTCAACCTATCGTTTTGCTCAAACTCTTTAACTTAGTTAAAATTTAACAACTCTAAATTTTTTTGTAAAATTTCTACTTTAGTTCAAACTCATTTATTTGAAAATAACTCATTAGGTAATTGAAACACATCAAATTTAATCAATCCAATTCCACAACACACATATAGCACCTCAATTAAATTTCAACTATTCAAACATGAATCACCCAATTTCAAAACTTCACATTTTTACACATAAACCACCTTAAATTCATTTTCCACAAACACACACAAATCAAATTAAATTCATTTTCCACAATCTCATACACACATCTCACAAATTTCCACCTCCACAAATACACATATAGAGAGTCCTATATGCAATCTAAAAATTTGGAAGGATCCCTTACCTCCGTTATGGCTTTCCAATCGATTACAGCACCGCGATTAATTACTGTAAAAACTCCACTGGCGTCGTCACTTCAAAAGTTGTCTCACTAGCACCGTAGCATGGAGAGGAGCAACTTTCCCTTCTATCACTTCTTGAAAAGAAGCTCCGATGTTGAAGAAAAATGGAGGTTTGTGTTTGTGGGTTTTTAAAACTACCACCACTGTTTTTCTTCAAAAACAGAGAAAGAAAAGAATAAGGAAAGGCGAAGAGGAGGGAGAAGTCGTGGCTGAAGAAAATGTTATATATATATATATATATATATATATATATATATATATATATATATATATATATATATATATATATATATATATATATATATATAATTACAACCAATCAACCAAACAAATATCTCAATTTATAAATGTCTAAAAAAAAAAATCAACATTCCCACATCGCCTTACATTACATCACCTTACATCACATTACAAATCAAATTTTCAGAAAAATATTTATTATCGCCGCAATTCAATCGGCAGATGAATTTTTCTGAAAAACGCTGCATCTCATAAAATATTTTCTTCGACAAAAGATTCATCGTAATTAAATAAAATTATTCATCGACAAATAATTTTAATCGGGTCTCTAAAAATATATTTTTGACCTTTAACTCACAAAATACCATAAAATTGGCTAAAAAGCCTCATAAATTCAACATAAAATTCCCCAAAATACATAAATTAGAATAGAAATTTAAGGGTCTTACATACTTGAATTAATATATCCAAGTCCAATAGTGGAAACAACCCTTTAATCAAAAAAGAGGTATCTGAGAGGTGAAAGAATACTTGAAGTATGGAGAAGTAGATAAAAGAATACTCATATCCTGAAAAAGGCAAAGAAAATAATACTTGTATGCTATTGATTTAATAATGAATTAAGTTTTGGAGTGTACAGAGGAAAAATCTCTATATAAAGAGAGGACTAGATGTAGCAACAAATGTTTTGAACATGTTTAAAAATACTTGTGTCTCTTCTCTTTCTTAACTCTTTTATTTGATTTAAGTTCTTTAATATGATTCAATTTTATTAAACTAAAAAATGATTTACATTCATAAGTTGAATGTTTTGACGAAGAACACATCTTTCTGTGAAACATACAAATTCGATCTTCATAAATGCTCAAAACAATTCAACCCCCCTCCCTTTCTTGTGGTTTGTTACACATTAAATTGGTATTAGAGTTCAGTCTCTTGATTGAGAACTTTTGGTTCAATCCTACTTTCAATCTATTTTTGAAATTCAAATTTTTATTTCTTTCAAAATCATGGATTGTCAAAAACTATGGTTGTTACATATTGAAATTGCAATATAATAATAGATAAAATGCATTGGCAAACAATTTCATTTCTTAACAAGAGTCTGTTGGAACCAGGTTAGTTTTATACTTCTAATTGTGTTAACAAAATTATTTTATGAGAATAATATATTTGACTTCTCAGAGTAAGAAAGAAGATTCTTTTTTTTTAAGACAATGTAAATTAAGATTTGATTCAGATTTATAATTGAAGATAATTTTTGAACAAGTATAAAAGAAGATCAATATCGCATATTGATTTATTTCAGCGCAACCATGCATTTTCTAGACGCAGCAACAATTCTCCCAACAGCAACAACATCCTCAAAATTTCAAACAGCAACAATAAGAGCCTCCAAACTCCGCCTTCCAGCAGCAGCAACAACAACCAATGTTCCAGAAATAATAATATTTTACTAATTATCCATATGTGTCATCTCTTTCACAAGAACTTCCTTAACCTTAAGTAGATCAAACCCCATACTGACCAACTATGCCAACAACAGGCTTGATCATATCAGATTTAAATCAACCTTAACCAGATATCGCTCTATCGACTAGTGGTGGTGTACTTGAATATCAAATACAATTTCAAATTTTTTTGTCTCGAGCACCAATCATTAAAACTTTTGATGGATTTTAGTCGTCGGATAATATTCCATCAAATAATGATGAAGGAGTGGGGCAAATGATCAAATAAATTATTATGATGATTGATGTATTCGAATAATATCTTTTATTTTTATTTTTGGTTTGTATGAATAATTTATATATTATTATTTAACTATGGTGTGTTTTATTTTTGATTTTTATGTTATAATTTATTAATTTTGGATTGTTTTATTTTGAATGGAAGTAATAATTTAATTAATTATTGATAATTTAATTAATATTAAAGTTATATTGTTGTTTTTAAATATATTATTTTATTTTTATTTTTAAAATTATATTAATATTAATTATATATATATATATTATATTTTTTAATATTAATTTTGAATTTTTAAATTTTTTTAAAATAAAGTTAGTCATTTGTGAGGATCAAAACAACAACAAATGGAACAATTTATGGCAGTCTAAACCTCAAAAACTATTTTTTTTTCACCAACTTTCTCCTTTGTGGTAGCCTGTACCCTCACAAATTTGTAGCTACCTTTTTTGTCACAAATGATAACCAAAAAAGCAACCATTATGGATGTTTTGGCACCACAAAAGTTTGTGATTGGGTGACACAAATATGACTTTTGTAGTCATTGTTCTCGCTTTGTGGGGGATTTTGGCCGCCACAAATAACTGTATTTCTTGTAGTGATACTCTATCAAAGCTATCCCTGATATTACTCATTTTATGTTGGAGGACAAGTCTGTTCACTCAAGTCCCTCTATATGACTAGTTGAGTGTCTAGTTGAATGACTTTATATTTGTCTTTTTACAACCAACGTTTGATGGTAATGAAACATTTAACTCTCCATTTAGGGACCATAATGGTTTTAGGGAGGCATACACCATTATCACTATCAGAATAACTTATGACACTTATATAACACATTATATAGTATTCTCAGAGAAAGTCAATCTAGTACACATATATTCTAATGAGTACATACGTTTGGACTTGATATCTCATATCTACAACCTGTTAGATTAGGTTATTAGTCCACACATAATAATTTGATGGTATTATTATCTCCCTTTAATAATAATACTTGACTACGGATATTTAAGAGTAAAGTTCTGTAATATCTCATAGTTGAGCCATTCATTCAATGTTTAATCGAATTGAATTTTACTCAAGGACTTTATTATGTTGAAACAAACATAATAACTGAGATTTCCTCATATTAAAATAAATAGCATGTTACAAGTCTTAAGTTCAAATATAAAATATTGGCCTCTAAGCCTTACATCAACATTGGTCCTCTTAGTGCGAAGTTGTTTTGTTCATTGTCTAGATGCGACATTGTTTTATTTCCAATCTTGTTGCAGTATTTGTTTGGTTCATATTGACATATCAATATCGATTCAATGTAGATCCAATCGATAATTTAAGCATCGTCAGCATTACAACTAACGAAACATATGTATGTCAGACACTTCAATTTGGTCATATTTATAGACTTTCTCACATTTAGGTGTTTTTCTATTTTATGTTGTTAATTTATGTGCCGTGAGTTTTAGTGACTTTAAATTATATATTGTTCTCAATCAATGAATGTAATTTTTATTAATTTGAATGAATAAATATTATTTTGCAGTACAAAAATATTCAATTTCTATTTTTCTTTTTCATTCAAGAGATTTTTTCTTTTCTCATATTTGTCAATAAACATTTTGTTGTTTGAATAAAATTGAACAAAAACATTATTCATTATTTCGTTGAAACTAAATTATCACAACAAGAAAACATGTATTTTGTGAGGGCCAAAAGCCCTCACAAAGGCCAAAAAGCAGCCTATTTGTGGCGGCCTTAGGCAGCCACAAATAAGCTGATCACTAAGTTTGAAAAATACGTTGCCTTTTGTGAGGACATTTGCAGCCACAAAATCCTACTTTTGTGAGGGCATAGACCGCCACAAAATCTTGCCTTTGTGAGGGCACAGGCCGCCACAAAGGACATACTGATTTTTAAAAATTCAGCCTTTGTGAGGGCACAGATTTTTAAAAATATAATATAACAATTTAGTTATCATTTAAATTAAATTTAAAATATAATATTTAAATTATAATTAAAGATTAATTTAAATTAAAATTAAAATTAAAAATTAAAATAACTATTATATATAAAAGTATAATATTAATAAAAATTGAAGTAATTATATAAACCGAAATAAAATTTTAAATAATGTTTAATGAAATTTTTCCTAAAATAGTTAACTCCTTATATATAAACAAAAATAGAGACGGTTAAAGTATATAAATTTTTTGTACTAACTCAACTACAACTCTTTTTAATAACTAACAAAAAATATTAATATCATCAATTTTAATAATATTTTTAAAAAAATTAGTTATATTAAAATCAATAAGTTTTACATGTGTTTCAAACTTTTATTTATCATATATTATGTATACAACATAATTTCTATTTTTTTATAAATAAATCTATAATAATACATATTTTACTAATCTATATTTTAAAAATAATACAAATATATTTATAATATGACATATATATTTACTAATCTAAATTTAAAATGTATAAAATACTAACTTGATACCGGGTAGTGTCTGACTTGAAGATTTCACATAGCAGAGTTTAGAACTCTTCGAAGTAATTAACACAATATCACCACTGTCAAAATAAAAATTCAATAATATTAATTACATAAATAACTTCAAATCAAAAATAAAAATAAAAAACTAAATATATAATATAATATAATATAATATAAACTTACCAAAATTCAAACAAGCTTGGAGGAATAATTTTTGTAGAGAGAAGGTGGAGAGAAAATTTAGAAAGAAGTTTTAGAGAGAAGGTAGAAGTGAAAAATGATAAGAGGAGTGGAGTGATATTTATAGAATTTGGTTGATCCTTTGTGGCGGCCAAAACGGTCAAAAAGGCAGGCGTTTGTGGCGGCCTGGGCGGCCACAAATGGCAGGAATTTTGTGGCGGCCTTTGCAGCCACAAAAGGTAACAGCTTAGTCTTTTGTGGCGGCCTTTGCAGCCACATAAGGTAATTAACGTCATTTTGGGATTTTGTGGCGGCCTTTACCCTCACAAAGGGTTGATTTTGTGGTTGAAAAAGCCTTCACAAAAATCTTAAAAATTTTGGTGGATTTTGTGGCTGCCTAAGCCCTCACAAAATCACAACGTTGTGATTTTGTGAGGGCTTAGGCAGCCACAAAATCCACCTACATTTTTAAGCTTTTGTGAGGGCTTTTTCAGCCACAAACAAAAACCAATTTCAATTTTTGTATTTGTGAGGGTTTTTTCGGTCACTAATTATGAGGATTTTTTTTTTGTAAAATTGACCACAAATGAGGGGATTTTTTGTAGTGTATATTTTGTGTTTGGAAAAATCTCTAGCCACAAAACTTACTAGATTCAAATATGTGCAGTCATCATATGAAATATTTCTGCTGCTATTAGAGTCGCATTTATGGAACTAAAATTAAATTATATTTCCTTCATCTCATAATAACTGAGTTTACATATATGAAGAAAAAAAATGGATAAATAAAAAAATAAAATAATATTTTTATCAAATTATCTTAATAAGATATTGTTACATTATTAATGTTATAAATGTATAGTATAAAATATTATTTTAAAAGTGATCCAAATAATATTAATTAATTAATACAATTAAAAAATAATTGAAAATTAAAATGATTATCTATTTTAAAACAACGTTTTTCTACAAATGAAACAGAGATGGAAACTGAGAATGAGATAAACACATTAACATTTATCAATTAATTTCCCTTTATTAATCTGCATTAACTTTATTATTATCCTTTTATAGAAAAACTAGAGAAAAGAAGATAAAAAGTGGTCCCTTCAATAAAATCTACAAAGGACCACAAAGCCAATAAATGTTCTTTTGTAGGGCATGACGTACTCTTCTGCACGCCTACAAAGCGCATGCAACTCAACAACTAAAGCGTCTGGTCATCGAATTTTCATTCTTTGGGTACGAACCACTGATTTTATTTGTTCTATTCTATCGATACCAATGAAATGAAATTTAATATAATCCAATATCTTTATGATTTTAAAATAATTAAAATCCCATATCTGACTACTTAGAAAACTGCATGTTCTTGGGTGTACGTACTTTAAAACATCGATTGCATGCTTTACCAAACTGGTGAAACTTTCTAGTACAATTGGTTCAAATGGTTAAATTATGTTTGAACTGGACTAATAAATAAATAAAAAGCTGAAAAAGTAATTTATGAAAAACATAACAAAAACGAACCGGATAAACAAACTGCGGTTCAATCCGGTTCTAGAAGACTTACAACTATACGGAGTTGAACCAATTAATCCGCGCCCTTAACTTAATTTCAGATAATGTTTTAGTCTTTTATACTTTTTTTTTCCGAGTTGGTCCTTTATTTTAATTTTAAGTGTCAGTTTGATATTTTATGTTTTAAAATTTCAACAATGTTGTCCTTTTTTTTACAAAAATTCAAAAAAATCATCAAATTTTTCAAACAAAACCTATAAAATTCATTTTCATCTTCAACAAAATACAAATTTAATCAAATTCATATCTTAAATCTTGACATAAACTCATATTTTCATTCTTTATTTGATGTTGTTGGAGATGAAAATATGAGTGTATTTGAATATATGAGTTATGGATTTGATAAAATTTGCATTATATTGAAGATGATTATTCATTTTATGGGTTTTGGTTGAAAATTTTGATGATTTTTTTGAATTTTTGTATAAAAAGGGATAACATTGTTGAAATTTTAAAACATAAATATCAAATTGTCACTTAAAATTAAAATAAATGACTA
>JBBPBR010000004.1:84770-114446 GCA_037974775.1 Cicer pinnatifidum
AAAAAAAAAAAAAAAGATATAGTACTAAAACGTTACCTGAAATTAAGTTAAGGGGAATATATTAAATAGTTTATCATTAAAGCTAAACACTTGTTAATTTTAGATTTTAATTCTTAGTATCCACTACGCGAAAAGTAAGATTTTACAGCGCTTTTTTTAATAAATAAAAAAACAGCACTTTTTTAAAATCAAAAAGCGCTATAAAAAATGTACATATATTGTGTGTCTGTTATGCACATTTTACAGCGTTTATTTGAAAAAGCGCTGTAAAAGGTGCATTCAATATATGCATTATTATGCACATTTTACAACGCTTATTTAAAAAAGCGTTGTAAAATATGCACTCAATATATGCATTATAATGCACATTTTACAGCGCTTATTTGAAAAAGTGTTGTAAAATATGCACTCAATATATGCATTATAATGCACATTTTACAGCGCTTATTTGAAAAAGTGTTGTAAAATGTGCACTCAAAATACTAATTATAATGCACATTTTACAGCGCTTATTTGAAAAAGTGCTGTAAAATGTGACCTATTACAGCGCTTCTTTGAAAAAACGTTGTAATAGGTACATTATATGCATTGTTATTCACCTTTTACAGCGCTTTTTCAAATAAGCGCTGTAAAAAGTGCATTCTTACTTTAGTTTTATTTAAAAACGTTGTAAATGAAATTTTTAAAAAGCGCTTTTTGGTATTTTATGGTATTTTTTAGAAAGCGTTGTCTTTTAATTTTTTTCCAAAATCATTTTCATCCAAAATCAGTTTACACAACAACATCACATACTCAAATACATATTCAGAATCAGTTCACACAATCAGTACACAAAACATATAACTAACTTATCCTACACATAACATGACTAGCTACCATATATATTTAGATCCCTTCCAGCATGCTATTTCCCAAAAAATCAAATAATTTTCATTTCAAGCACATACTGACACCAGTTTTCCTTTAATTCAATTAGATATTTCTCAAAGTATGTTGGTTTGGAATTGTCACAAAGTACTGTGCAATATAAAAATTGAACGTAAATAAGTTAGAATCAAATATATACATAATTTATATATGAAAATCAAATAATCAAAATACCGTACCATTTTTGGGATAATAGTTTGATTCCTATCAACAATCTCCTTCATGAATCGCAATACATAGTACCCACAGTCGATGTTGTTAGTTTGACGAGGGCACTATAAAATAAAACATATAAGTCAATAAAATATTTGTGCATTGATTGTAAAGGCATATATTTGTAAATGAAAATTTAAAGGCATATATTTCAAACCTTTATTGAAATCCATGTGATGTTATTAGACTTTTGCTTCAACATGCAGTAGTCTAAGTACATATCAGTATAAGTTCAACATGCATTTTAGTGATAACAAAAAATTAATAACATCAATACCTGAATAGTAAGACGAAATACGTAGGAGAAGGAACACGTAGGGTTCTTAGGAGAAATGCGCAGAAATACGGTTCGTAGAATCTGAAGTATGGTTCGAAGAAATACGTAATGAGGGTTACTATTTCAATAAAAAAGAGATGGTTTGTAATGGGAGAGATGATCGTGGATGGAAATATGGTTCGAAATGAGAGAGATAATCGTGGAAATATGGCTCATAATAGAATAGATGATAGGGTTCGCAAAGGAAGAGAAGAACGATGAAGAGGAGATGATAGTGAAGTTTACGTAATGAAGAGGAAATTGAAGCGGTTTACTGTTGTATATAAAACCCTATTACAACGCTTTGTTAGAAGCTTTTTACAGCGCTTGTTGGAAAAGCGCTCTAAAAGGCCTCCTTATTTTATTTTTAAAAAGGCTCTTTTACAGCGCTTTTTTAAATAAGCATTGTAAAATACCTCCTTGTTTTCTTATGTTATATGACTATTTTTTTAAAAGCCTTTTACAATTCTTGTTGGAAAAACGCTCTAGAAGGCCTCCTTATTTTATTTTTAAAAAGACTTTTACAGCGCTTTTTCAAATAAGCGTTGTAAAAGACCTCCTTATTTTCTTATGTTATATGACTATTTTTTTTTAAAATCTTTTACAGCGCTTGTTGGAAAAGCGCTCTAAAAGGCCTCCTTATTTTATTTTTAAAAAGGCTTTTTTACAGCGCTTTTTAAAATAAGCGTTGTAAAAGACCTCCTTGTTTTCTTATGTTATATGACTATTTTTTTTAAAAGTCTTTTACAGCGCTTGTTGGAAAAGCGCTCTAAAAGTCCTCCTTATTTTATTTTTAAAAAGGCTCTTTTACAACGCTTTTTCAAATAAGCGCTGTAAAATACCTTTTTGTATTTTTTTTTTTGTTATATGACTATTTTTTTCAAATAAGCGCTCTAAAAAACCTCCTTATTTTAATTTTAAAAGGCTCATTTACAGCGCTTGTAGAATAATCACTGTAAATTACCAATATTTGGATTTTTTTTTCAGTTCAGTTCAGTTATGTAAATTACTAGTTTATATTCAGTTCATGTAATGTTATATCCTGATAAATTACCATATGCTGGAAAATAATTAATTGTGCCGAACAACATAGCCCTCAAATTGAAACATTCTTTCTTATACCCATCATAAACTTCCACACTTGTCTCCCACATAATTTTTAAATCTTTAATTAAATGAGTCAAGTATATGCCGATATCATTCCCCGGTTTTTTGGGTCCTGAAATTAACATATACAATATCATAAACTTACGCTTCATACATAACCATGGAGGTAGGTTATAAATCAACAAAATCACAGGCCACGTACTGTGTGAGATGCTTTGAAGACCATGTGGATTCATTCCATCAGTAGAAAGTGCAAGTCTGAGATTTCTTGACTCTATCTCGAATTCAGGATACTTGTGATCAATTTTTACCCATTGTGGGGAATCTGCAGGGTGTCGATACTTTCCATCTCTAATTCTTTCATCTGTATGCCATGTCAAGTGTTTTGAATCTTCTTCACTACGATACATGCACCTAAATCTTGGTATTATAGGAAAATACCACACAACTTTTGTTGGAGTAGATTTTTTCTTCTTATATCGAGAGACATTGCATTTCGAACATGCCTTTAGTAATTCATATTCGTTTCGAAATAAAATGCAATCGTTAGGACACGTATGAATCCTTTCGTAACTCATGCCAATAGAGCACAAAATCTGTTTAGCCTCGTAGGTTCGACTAGGAAGTTTATTATCATCTGGCAACATATCTTTTAAGAGTGTTAATAATTCTGCAAAGCTTTTATCAAACCATTCATTACTCGCTTTTAAGTTGTACAACTTTAATATTGTCGACAGTCTTGTGAATTTAGTACAACCATTATATAATGGTTTCTCTGCATCACTCAACAAACTCTTAAACATTTTAGGACAATCCCGAAGATCTTCTTCAATTGCTTTTGCAATCTCCTCAACTCAGTCCGGCTCATATGTATTTGTATCGAAGTCAGTTGAAGCATATGTCGAACCATTCTTAAAATTAATGTTTCCTTTTTTTTTTTTCTCACCATGTCTTATCCAACATGTATAGCTTTGATCAATTCCATTCCATACTAAATGTCCTTCCAATTCATCTTCTCTAACGCGTTTTCCAAAACAACATTTTAAACAAGGACAAACGACTCTATTTGGATCTTTTGCATTCTTCACTGCAAACTCAACAAACTCCTTCACTCCATTTTCATACTCTTTTGACAATCGATTGGCAGACATCCATTTTCGGTCCATATTATATGACCTATATAAATGCAGTTACAAAAATAATAAGCTACTGATAACATTATACCAATATATAATACACATATCTAACAATTTCAAAACATAAAAGATTTCAAAACATAACAGATCAACAAATTTCAAAAAAGAAAAGAATTTATATGATTTATTAGTTTTCGTGACAACAACAAATTAATAAATACATTACCTGAGACAACGTATCCAATTTTTTTTAAAGGAAGAGCAGTAGGTGGTCGCACAGTACGTAGAGGAGAGGAGGGTTACCATAGTAGAGGATGAAAGTTCATAAATTTGTTTTAAATTTATTTTTATTTATTTAAAGTAAATGATTTTACAGCGCTTGTGTAATAAGCACTCTAATAGCTCCTTTAATTATGTGAATTCGCAAAGCTTTTACAGCGCTTGTAAAAAAAGCGCTCTAATAGGTCATTTAATTATTTGAAAGCACATGTCTTTTACAACGCTTGTAACAAAAACGCTCTTATAAGTCATTTAATTATTTAAAAGCGCATGTCTTTTACAACCCTTTTATAGCACATATCATACTTATAAATTTGTACCAAATTACTTAAATTATATCAAGAAATCATAAATATATAAGTTCTTAAACTTAAAATCATTTAAAAAACTGAGAGCTAATTTTTATAAAAGTTCTTAATATCATCTTCATTTCTATCTGATAAAAGATAAAGTATCTTCAATATAAGGATCAAAATCAAAATTAACAATATTTGAAAGTGGAGTATTGTTTGAATCATCAAATCTTATAAAAAAAAACACGGCCAAATGGCATAACAAATTTGAAAATGTTATTTGAAGAAGTTGTATCTTAATTAATAACAATTTGTAAATTGAATCGCGACATGGTATATATAGAGGATGAAAAGGTACCAAAATTAGTAAATTACTAAACAAAATAAAAAACTATCAATAAAAAATGTTGGCAACATAACCCAAGCACCGCTAAATCACTACCACGAACCCAAGTATCGTCCACGCCGCCGTAGCCACGCAGCGCTAGTCTCGTCGCTGATGTTCTCTTCTGTTTGCGTCCCCGTCAATTTCTCTAGAGTCTATTGTATGTCTTAATCACGCTAACAAGAAAGAGAGACTCTGATTTGGAAGAAAAATGTATGTTGATCTGAAAACGTGTAGAGGAAGATTGGGGAAATGAGGTTTTTAGTTTTTTGTTAATGAGTCAGATATTTAAAAATTTGGTCAAAACATAATATCGTATGATTTCATCGGATTTTAGCCATTTTGTTCCAAGTTAATTCAAATAAGATCGCTCCAATAACCGATACTACTTAAAAACGAGTATACAGGTTTTTTATCACACGAAATGGACTCTAGTATCATAAACTAGTATAATATTATAACTTATTACATGTTATTGACATTCTTTTTCTTCTTCTTTATTTCTTTATTTTCGTGTTTGAATTCTTTGTTTATATTTTATCTTACTTTAATGTTTATTTTTGATTGAAGATAAACTTTTAATAAAAAATTTATTTTAAACAAAAAGGTTTTAAAATTACAACACAATTCAAGATCTTGAATATTTTATTTTGTTCGGGAAAAAAATTGATTTTTTTTTTATTTCACAAAATTTTTTGAAAAAAAAAAATATTTTTTTAATATTTTTTAATATTTTTCGAAAAAAGAATTTTAAAAAAATCTTAAAATTAAAAAATATTGGGAGCTTTTAAACTCCAGAGCCCCATGAAATAATGGGACGAGGCTTCAAAAAAAATTATTTTGATAGAGAACCTAATATTAAGAGTTTAATAAAATAAAATAAAATTTAAATAGACCTTAGAATTTGAGGCTTTTTTGACAACTCTACTTATAGGTGTGGAGTTCATTGGCATTGATGTAATATTTATATACATTTTCTTATTAATTCTTAATACATTTTATACTTTGAATAGGGTGTTTAAAAATAATTTATTTTGGTTTCTTAAAAAAAATAGATATTCATATACAAAAGGAGAGAATAGAAGAAAGAGACCACGGCTTTGTAGGTAATTATGACCTCTGAACTTAGGAAATTTTACGCAATGTTGCAAGCAAGGTTATCTAATTTTTCCTAAGTATTGAAATTAATATCGAAACCAACATGATCAATATTATTCCAATTACGCAGCGGTAAATTCAATTCTTAACAACACACAGGTTAATAGCATTTATTCAGGAACAAAGATTGCATGTAAACAATATAAATGTACACATACAATGCTCATTCAAAATATCAATCAAGACAGAATTTTGCTAACACATACATTCCAGATTAAGCTTTCATGCAATATTGAAATAAAGAGTAAGGGATAGGAAAATTGTGCACCGAGATTTATACTGGTTCAGCTGTCAGTATGACAGCCTACATCCAGCCCTGAAATCGAACCGATTTCAGCCTTTTTCCAATAGAATCGTCTAGAGTATATTTTACAGATTGTCCAGCTCACATGGCCTATCTATCCAACTCTCTCTCGCTTCTATTCCACAGCCACCGTATCCCTCAAGTTAATCGTCAAACTCTCCCAAGATAACGATGAGACTTCTTCTTGATGAGCACCCTCACCAACCAAGATAGTCACCAGTTTCTATACTGGATTTTTCAGCCACCTTATCCCTAGAGTTAATCACCAAACTCACACGAGATAATGATGAAACTTCTTCTTGATGAACACCCTCACCAACGAAGATAGTCACCAGTTTCTATACTGGATTTTTACAGAACTTTCTTTACAAAAATGTTGTTTACAGAGATAACAAAATATCAAAGATCTCTAACGAAGGCGACTCAGTCAAACTATGAATTAAACACAATAAGGATTTGCCAAGATAGTATTTCGTGTGTGTTTTCAATTCTTTTTCTCAAAGTATTTTTCTAGATTTCAGTGTAATGAAAAAGTGTAATCAATTTTTTCTTGGTTCAAAAGTTATGAGAAAAAGTGATTTGAGTCAGCTTATATATGTTAAGAAAAACAACTGGAAAATCGATTCATCAATCGATTTTATAAAGGTTTAAAACAGCACAATCGATAGCCCAATCGATTATCGTGTTTCTTGTTTTTCTTGGTTCTTGAAAATATATGAATGAATTGATTTGCCAATCGATTCTTTTAATGCTTAAATGAGAAACAAAAGCAGGTTCATATCAGCATCGATTGAGTAATCAATTAAAGGTGTTTTGTTCAAACAACAAGATTAAAACAATCGATTACGCAGTCGACTAATATTTACTCATAATCGATTTGGCAATGGGCTGTAACTAAAACAATTACTCCAATCGATTTGTCAATTGATTGGACTGATCACAGTGACTCCAGTATTTTGCTCCAATCGATCCGTCAATCGATTTGCGTGGTCGCAATGATTCAGCTGTTTTATTCCAATCGATTTACCAATCGATTCGAATTGTTACAGTGGCTTAGCTATTTAGAAAACTTCGATGTGTCAATCGACTAGGAACATGTTTCTGATATATGATTAAGCATTTCATTTTTCCAATCGATTACCTAATCGATTAGTATATATCTTGCAAGTTAAGAAACAAATTTCAATTGATGTCCCAATCGATTTGATTCATCACAGAGGCTCAGTCTGATAAAAAACTTTTTCACAATCGATTTGCAAATCGATTATTTCAGTAAGTGGTTGTCTTTGTGACTTAACAACTCGATTTCTCAATTGGTGTCCCAATCGATTGTCCAATCGATTGGTTGGTTACATAGGCCAAGTCTGATGAAAAAGAGTTTTCTGAATCGATTTCCCAATCGATTTGCAAAGAATTAGCTTGGCTCTGTAAGTTACTAAATCAATTTCTCAATTGAAGTGCTAATCGATTGTCCAATCGATTGGTTTATACCCAGAGTTCAGGTTTCACTAAAAACCTTTAAGTAATCGATTTCCCAATCGATGTACTTAGTGAAAACTCTAATTCTGAGTCAAGCAATCGATTTCACAATGGATGTAGCAATTGACTTGCTAATCGATTTGTTTACCTGTTAATATTAAGATTTCATTTTTAATTTGGCAAATACTTAAGCATGAAATCACATTGATAAGTCTACTAAATAACTACTATAACCACTAATGACACTAGACATAATTGCATCTTTCTCGAGCACATTCTCTACTTTTTGGTTGATTCCTTGTGTTCCAAGCTTGTGTCCAAGTGTATAGTGTTTGCTTGTCTTTACTGAAATGTAACTCGGTTCAAACTGTTAGTTTTATCAAATGATGCATGAACATTGTATGTTTGTTAATTATGTCAAAAACATGATCAAGAGGACTTATGTCTAACAATCTCCCCATTTTTGCTTAAGTGACAAACATACAATTTTAACTTGAGTTTTACATTCCAAGGTTTAACATGATAATTACAATTGTTTAAAAGCTCCCCCTGTGTTTTAGCATGCATGATTCATTTAAGTAGCAACAACACAAAAACACATGCCAAACATCAGAGTATCAGAGTACTATACTCACTTTCAGATTATCAGAGCTATCAACATTATCACTTCAGTAACATAGTATCAGAGCTATAAAAGCTATAGCAACATCAGATTTTATTACACTATACAGTATCAGAGTTATTTCAACCAGAACAATCGGAGTTTACTATAACATACTACAGTAACATAGTTATCACAAAATTTAACAGATTAGCAATGGTATCAGCACATGATTAGTAATGATATTAGCACATGCAAGTGAAAAACTAGTATCAGAACTAATACATGCAGAAAAAAACTACTAGTATCAGAACAGAAATAACTGGTATCAGAGCAGAAATCAGAACATGCATTTGCACATAGTATGCACATAGTATCAGAACAAAACTAGTATCAGAACAAATAGCACATAGGATCAGAATTAGCATCATAACAGAACGGGAAACACAAGTTTAAATTCGTAACATTTTCTCCCCCTTTGTCATTGAATGCAAAAAGGTATAACAGAGAGAATAGTGAAAATATTATCCATTTAAAACAGAATAGTACAAAGCAATATCAGAACATTACAAAACAACAAAGAAACTAAAATCCTAAACACCTAAACTAGGACTGTTCCTCATTATTATCTACGGGAGAGGTAGAGACCGTTGTATTAGCCTCAGCAGGTGTCTCCTCAACATGAGGTTCAGCACTATCTAAGTTGGTTGGATTTATTTCATCTCAACATCGATTTCCAAATCCATTCATTTAAGTGCAGGATTTGAAATTTTGACTCAATCGATTTCCAAATCGACGCTCGGGCTAGAGTGTGGAAAAAGTTAACATCTTTGGATGTTCTGAGAAAAATAATCGATTATGAAATCGATTTTTTAAACTATTATCCAAAACATCAATCGATGTAGCAATCGATGGTCTAGATGACTACTTCAGCAATTACAGATGTCTGGGTGTACAAATCGATTATGCAATCGATTTCATAAAGCTAATTTGCTGTCTAGTCACAGGATAATCGATGTTGCAATCGATGTATCACAGGAATTTTACTTTAGTTTGACCTATATGTATATGTTATTAACTATGTCACCTACTAACCTTATATCTTTGTTTTTCTTATGCTCAATTATACAAGACTGAGATGTAAAGCATACCTGGAATCCCTTATCACATAGTTGACTTATACTAATCAAATAGTGTTTTAGATCTATTACATAAAGCACGTCTTCGATCACCATAGTTGATTCGTTCCCAATATCTCCAATACCGAGTATTTTACCCTTGTTATTGTCGTCGTATTTAACATAACCATCATGCATTAAATTTAGAGACAGGAATCTGGATTTATCTCCCTTCATATGCTTGGAGCACCCACTATCTAGGTACCATAAATTGGTCCTGGATGCCAAGAATATCTGCAAAATGGAACTTAAGTTTTGGTTTTAGGTACCCAATTCAGATTGGGTCCTGGAGGGTTAGTTTCAAACATTAGTGTCTTTACTTTCCAAATTTATTTCCATCCTTTGTTGGCAAGTTTTTTTAGTTTACAATTAAAAACAAAATGTCCCTTTTTACAACAAAAGTGACATGTAACATTAGAGGATGAATTCTGATTTGGTTTAGTAAAGATATCATGCATATGCTTAGATCTAACAAACTTCTTATTCGTTTTAACATTCCTGTTTTGGCTATACCCAATTCCACATTTATGATTGTGATTCTGTTTAACATACATATTTGGTCTATAACCAAGTCCAGATTTTTCATTTAGATTTCTTTGATTTCCAAGAAGCATATCTAAATTATTTTTACCACTATTGAACTTTTCTATATCACAATGCAGTGCATGAGTTTCCTTTTTCAGATTTTCATTTATGTCTTTAAGAGACTCATGTTCCAGTTTGATTTCTTCATACAACATGCATTTTGATGGTATATGTAACCTCTGTTTGATAGAAAAATTTGCGGAAGAATGTCTATTCTAACAATTATGCGCAACAGTTTAACAAATTTTAAATTTATTAAACACAACATTAAACAAGGTCCCTAATATACAATTCTAATGAATGTCAAATTGTATGGATCATGGTATATATGGAGAAATGCTTCAAAAACAATTATTATCCAAGATATTGATTTTCATGCAATCATGTTAAGACAATCAATCATGTAAATTCACTTAACATAGAATCTTTGACATGCATTCAATCAATATCAAAAACGTAATAATTGCAGAAATTTAACCGAGATTAGGGAAAGAAAAGTGTACGCTGATTTTTATACTGGTTCAGCCGTCTCGTGACGACTTACATCCAGTCCCAAGATCCAACTGGATCTTAGCCTTTCTTATAGAACTTCTTAGAATCAGTTTACAGATTATACACAGTGCCTCGCACCAATCTTAAACTATTCTACTTGTTCTATCTTTCCCTCCCTAAATTCCCAAGTTTAAGTCCCATAAACTTGACCAAGAATTCAGTCAAGCATCTTCTTGTTGACTATCCTCAACCTCGAAGAACACCACCAGTAACAACTGGATTTTCTCAAAGTAATTTGGTTACAGAAAATGGTTTACAGAAATTGAAACGTATCAATTTTACAAAGTTCTTGATCTTTCTTCTTCTCAAAGCAATCTTTCTCAATTCAGTCTTTTTCCATCCTTGTTGATCACAAAGTGTATATTGTTCATGGCTGAAAAGGATATTCAAAGTAATATCAGTTGAGAAAGAATTAGTGGTGTATGATTGTAATTGATATTATTGTTATCATGTGTTATTGAGATTTTGTATGTTTTTTTTAGAAGAAGTGAATGAAAGCAGTTTATATAGTTTCAGGAAAAACAACATATGAATGGATTTGCCCAATCGATTCATTAAAGTTATATAGCATGCTAATCGATTGCTCCAATCGATTTCGCGAATCTTGTTTTTCTTGAATCTTGAAACTGCACAAACTAATCGATTTACCTAATCGATTATTTTAAATGAGCTCTTCAGACTTTGATGAATGTATATAATTGAATCGATTGTCATAATCGACTTGAAGTGTTTTGTTCAAACAACGAGATCAAAACAATCGATGTACTTAATTGATTCAACCATTTCAGTCATCTCTGTTTCTAAAACTTTTTGTACCAATCGATCGATTTGGTCAATCGATTGTGGACTTTAAGTCTGAAGCACATTTCATCAGTTGGTTCATTCAATCGATTTACCAAGTCGGTTGATGCCAACATTTGTATCAAAAGAAGTATATAAGTCGATTGTGCTAATCGACTGTGTATGTTCCAGACCAAGGTTATTTTGAAACTTGTTTTAGTGAATCGATTTGCCTAATCAATTTAGTAAACATTGGTTTGGCTCTGGGACATTCACAATCGATTGTGTCAATCGATTTAGACAAAACAAAATAAAGAAGTGATTGGTTTAATCGATTTTCCAAATCGATTGCTTGCAAGACATGCCACTGACTTGCATATTTTAATTTCAGTAAATGTACCAATCGATTTGTCTAATCGATGTAAACAATCAGTTCAGTCTTGGTGAGTTAATCAATTGATTTGCCTAATCGATTTGTGGCAAACTGGCTCTCTGACTTGCACAATTTATTTTCTAATAAGTGTACCAATCGATTTGGCTAATCGATTGATAGCCTGTTTGATTTTTTAGAAGATGTGTAAATCGATTTTGCCAATCGATTGGTTAACCACAGACTGCATAATATCATTCAACCTTGTTACAGAATTGATTTTACTAATCGATTTGCTTATGGATCTTCAAGCTTTTGTTGATTTCTTGAGTTCCAAGCAATTGTCTCAAGTTGGTAGGATTGAATTGTTGTTCCTGAAATTTTTCTCAATTTACAATGTTAGATTTATTTCAAGTTGTATGTTTGTCAATAACATAAAAAACAAACATATGTCTAACAATCTCCCTCTTTTTGATTTAAGTGACAAACATGCAATTTTAACTTGAGAAACATTTCAAAGCAAAACAGTTTTGGTGAAGCTCCCC
Source organism: Cicer pinnatifidum (assembly GCA_037974775.1). Classification (NCBI taxonomy): domain Eukaryota; kingdom Viridiplantae; phylum Streptophyta; class Magnoliopsida; order Fabales; family Fabaceae; genus Cicer; species Cicer pinnatifidum. The sequence goes on from JBBPBR010000004.1 coordinate 96,979, forward strand.
CTAAATTCAATATTCATGTAGTAAGATAAGGGTTCGAGCATCAGACAATAACAGAACGTATCAGAGTAATTGTGCAGATAATATCAGAACTTACTACTGGTATTTGAACTGTTAGAAGGTATCAAAAAAATAAAACTGTTAAAATAAGGTTAGTACATGTTATAATTTCTCTCCCCCTTTGTCAATTAAGGCAAAAAGTGGTAGAAGAGAAAAGTTTGCTCCCCCTGAGTTGGTAGCAAACCTGAATACTGCTATACGATGAAACTTGAAAAGATTAGCAACAAGAGCAGTAAATACAGTATGATTATAAACTTAGTTAAAAAAAAATTTGGATTGGATCAATAAGCAGAAACAGATTATGGCGCGCACTAGACAATATGAAAATGAAATGCAGCAGTCAATATGATCAAAAAGCTCAACTATTTCATTAATCAAAATTCAAGTACATTCAATTAATTCATTACAAAGAGAAGAGCAAAACAGAAAACAACAAAACAATTAAGAAACCTAAAGTCCTAAACGCCTAGAGTTTGCTGGTCCTCATTATTATCTGGGGATGAGGCTGAGACCGTTGTATTATCCTCAACAGGTGTCTCCTCATCATGAGTTGCAGCAACATCTACGTGTGTTGGAGCAGGTTCTTCAGCCGCTTGTCTTCCGATTTCAGCAACATCGCGGAAGGACAACTTAATGCCCAGATGTTCCTGAATAGCCGCCACATCTTGTGCAATCTGGTTCTGATCGGCTTGAATCTTCTGAATTGCAGCCTCCATCCTTTCATTCAATGCCTCCATCTTGGCGTTGTGAGCCGCTTGAGCTGCCATAAATTCAAGCAGTTTGGTGAGCACCTCAGATTCTGCTGAAACAGACTCTGCAGCAGGTGGTTCAACACTTTGCTGGGTTTGTTCAGTAGTGGCTTGAGGTCGCTTCCAAATGCTGTTCACCTTTCGCAGCTGCATTTGGTTCACGATGGATTCACCAAATGTCAGAATGGTCTTGGACACTTCTTCACCCTTGAGAGATACCTTGGTGGGTGAGAATCTTTGTGACTAGCTGTGGATACGGAAGCACCAGCTTTCCTTGAACTACTTCCAGCATGTGCCGAAGAACGATCCATGCCCAGCTCATCTTGAGCTCGTTGCACAGACCCCACAGTAGTACAATGTCCAGCCATTGGACAACCGCGTGATTTCTGGAACGCGGAACAAGCATCCGGGTGAGTGCGTACATCAGCATGCGTTGTTGAACCTTCATCTGGCCTATTGGAAGTGAAACTAATTCCACGAACCCTTCGACCATGAGATCCTGCACGGCTGTTTGCCTATCCAGATACTCTTCCCATCCGTCGTCATCAGCGTCGGCTTCGGTGCTGCCGTCAACAGAGTTTCCAAAGTAAGGGAGTCCCGACAGGTTCGAGAATTCTTCAAATGACAAAGAAATCTTCTTCCCTTTTACCGTCGCTTTGAAACTTGTATCCTTCATCTTGAATGTAGCGTAGAATGCTCGAATGAGGTTCGGATACGCGTCAAGTGAGCAGGACAAGAAATCTTCTAATCCATGAAACCTGAGATGGTTTTGAAACGAAAAACCATCGTTGTCAAAATAGCTGAAATCAAGAACACGTGCTTCGTGAATCTTTCGTTTGACGAATGCTGGTGGAAGCTTGAATTCCTCAGCTTGCTTGGGTTGAGAAGCAACAGTCTTCTTTTGTGGAGTAGTCTTCTTCTGTGGTGTAGAAGAAGTACCCTTTTCTTCTTTTTATGCGATATCTCCTTCATCGCATCGGCTAACAACTTCTCAGTTGGAGCCTCTTTCCTTTTCTTAGGTTTTCCTTGATCTGGGGCAATACCTTTGCCTTTGTCTTGAGCAGCAATCTTATGTGTAGGTATTGGAACCCTTTTTGGAAGAGTGGGTGGTGGAGATGGAGTCCTCCCACTTGAAGAAGAAGAAGAAGGAGAAAGAGAAGGAGTTCTGGGTTGAGTTTGTTTTGCACGTGCCATTTGTGAATATGTGATCGTGAAAAAACAAAGACAAATCATAGAAGGTTGTTTGTGTGGGTTGAAAGCAGAAAATCAGAGAAGATTATAGTGATTTTGCAGAGAGTTTGAAGGTGAAATCGATTTGAGGAAGTGATTGGAAGTGGTTGGAATCGATTGTCACTGTTCCTTTTATAGAAGCAGATGCAGAAATCGATTGGTCCAATCGATTAGATGACCGTTACTGGGGAAGTCCAATCATCAGAGCCGTTAGATCATGCAACGACTAGTATAAAACGTAGCGGTAACAATGTTAATCGATTACCCAAATCGATTCCTTTAGTTACGCAATCGATTTCCCAACTCGATTTCGTATCAACTCAGCAGCTTTCATACCAGTTCATCTCAGAATTCATCTCAGAATCAATTTCCCAAATCGATTCTTTAAACAAAGAAACACAAATCAGATCTATCAATCGATTTCCCAAATCGATTTCGAGCATGTTCAGAAAACTCTCATCTCAGTCCAGAAGTTACCTTGTCTCAGCATCGATTATCCAAATCGATTCTTTAAATAAAAATCCACACCTATTTAAGTCAATCGATTTCCCAAATTGATTTAACTAGGAGAATAAGAACATCTGAAACTTCCTGGGGATGGCCAATCGATTTCCCAAATCGATTTCGCGTGCAAACATTAAGAAAATAGACATATTATGGGTCAAGTCGATTAGGGCAATCGATTTTATAAAACATTTTCCTGTGTATCCACAGGACAATCGATTTACTCAATCGATTAGACACATAAATCAGATCTGACTAGGATCTATTATGCCCAATTTCATCCTAATGTGATGGAAACTTTCCTTTGGCAATGCTTTGGTGAAGATGTCTATTAGCTGTTCAGTTGTGTTGATGTATTCTAACTTGATGTTCCCACACTGAAACTGATCTCGAATGAAATGATGCCAAATCTCGTTATGCTTGGTCCGGGAATGCATAACTGGGTTCTTAGTGATACTGATCGCACTTGTGTTGTCGCACAAGATAGGAACAATTCCTAAGTTCACACCAAAATCTAACAGATGCTGTTTCATCCACATGATCTGAGCACAACAACTTCCAGCTGCAATGTACTCAGCTTCTGCTGTTGACAAAGCAATACTGGTTTGCTTCTTGCTGAACCAAGATACAAGTGAATTACCTAGCAAATGACAAGTACCAGAGGTACTTTTCCTATCCAGTTTGCATCCTGCAAAGTTTGAATTCGAATACCCAACCAAAGAACAAGTTGATCCCTTAGGATACCATAATCCAAGGCTCCTAGTCCCAACTAAATACCTGAAAATCCTCTTGACTGCACTAAGGTGAGACTCTTTAGGATTTGATTGATACCTCGCACACAAACAAACACTGAACATAATGTCAGGCCTGCTTGCTGTGAGATAGAGCAATGATCCTATCATGCCTCTATACCTTGTAACATCCACTGGTTTACCCATTTCATCTCTATCTAAAAGGTTTCCTTGGCTCATTGGAGTATCAATGGGCTTGAAGCTATCAAAGGAGAATTTCTTTATCAAATCATTACAATATTTTGTTTGACTAATGAAGATACCTTTCTTGCTTTGGTTAATTTGAAATCCCAAAAAGTATGATAGTTCACCCATCATTGACATTTCAAATTGACCTTTCATCAAATTTTCAAAATTTTTGCACAACTTATCATTTGTAGATCCAAAGATTATGTCATCAACATAAACTTGGACCAGCAAGATATCTTTGTCATTAGTTTGTATGAAAAGTGTCTTGTCCACATTTCCTCTCAAAAAGTTTTGTGAAATGAGGAAATTGCTAAGTTTCTCATACCAAGCTCCAGGAGCTTGTTTCAATCCATAGAGGGCTTTTGTTAGTTTGTACACATGATTTGGAAATTCTGGATTTTCAAAGCCAGGTGTTTGGCTAACAAAAACTTCCTCTTGGATCTCACCACTGAGAAAGGCACTTTTCACATCCATTTGATAAAGCTTAAAGTCCATTATACAAGCATAAGCAAGGAGTATTCTAATGGCTTCTAGTCTTGCTACAGGGGCATAGGTTTCATCAAAATCTACTCCCTCCTCTTGATTGTAACCCTTGGCTACTAACCTAGCTTTGTTTCTAGTTATAACACCATTCTCATCTAGCTTGTTCCTAAACACCCACCTAGTTCCTATGAAGTGCTGGTTTTCTGGTTTAGGTACTAGCTGCCACACCTTGTTTCTCTCAAATTGGTTTAACTCCTCTTGCATAGCAAGTACCCACTCACTATCTAGTAAGGCTTCTTTAATATTCTTAGGCTCAATCTGAGATACAAAGGTTGTAAGGTTACAAAAGTGACTAAGGTTCCTTCTAGTTGTCACTCCTTTAGAGATGTCACCTATGATGTTGTCTATGGGATGGTTTCTATTGAACTTCCACTCCTTAGGTAACTCATCTATTCTAATGGGTTCAACACAGTCACTGTTTGTTGGATGTGTAGGTTCCTTTGGTTCTAAAGGTTCAGATTCTATAACTTCATCCAAAGTAGCATCAACAATAGAAGGAGTATTGTTCAAGTTTTCTTTGAAAAGCTCATCAAATTTCACATGAACTGACTCTTCAATTGTTTTTGTTCTCTTGTTATAGATTCTATAGGCTTTGCTAGTTTGGGAATAACCTAGAAAGATACCCTCATCTGCCTTGGGATCAAACTTGCCTAGGAGTTCTTTACCATTATTCAAAACAAAGCACTTGCAACCAAACACTCTAAAATAGGAAATATTAGGCTTTCTACCCTTGAACAACTCGTAAGGAGTTTTCTTAAGTATGGGCCTAATCAACACCCTGTTGATAACATGTGTGGCAGTGTTAATCGCATCAGCCCAGAAATACTTAGGAGTATTTGAATCTTTCAGCATGGTCCTAGCTAACTCCTCTAAAGACCTATTCTTCCTCTCCACTACACCATTTTGCTGTGGTGTCCTAGGGGCTGAAAACATGTGATGTATGCCATTCTCTTCACAGTAAGTATCAAAAGAATCATTTTGGAATTCACCTCCATGATCACTTTTGATGGACATAATTTTCTGACTTGTTTCATTTTGAACTAATTTTGCGAACTTTTTGAAAACAGAAAAAGTGTCACTTTTATGAGTCAGAAAGTAGGTCCAAGTGAATCTAGAATAGTCATCGATTAACACAAATCCATACAAGTTACCTCCAAAACTTCTCACTTGGGATGGTCCAAACAAATCCATGTGGATAAGTTGTAAAACCCTATTGGTTTTGACCATATCTATTGGGGGAAAAGAAGACTTGACAAGCTTACTTTTCTCACAAGAATCACACAGCCTATCCTTAGAAAACTTTCTATTGGGAAGACCTATGACTAATTGCTTGCTAACAAGTCTATTCAAATGATCAATATGAATGTGTGCAATGCGTTTATGCCCTAACCATGTTTCATCAGCATTTGATAATAAGCAACAAACAGAATTAACAGACATAGGAGTTAAGTCCAACATGTAGATATTATTAACTCTATTACCTACCAGTTTTATGCTTTTATCAAGTTCATACTCAATAATGCAGGAAAGTGGAGAAAAACTAACTTGAAAGTCGTTATCACACAGTTGACTTATGCTTAGAAGATTGGGCTTCAATCCTTCTACGTATAAGACATTTTTGATGATAACAGTTGATTCGCTGCCTATGTCACCAATTCCGCAGATCTTACCCTGATTGTTGTCACCGTATTTGACAAATCCATCTTCTTTTAGGCTTAGGGACATGAACATAGATTTGTCCCCTGTCATGTGCTTTGAGCATCCACTATCAAGATACCATTGGTGTTTTGTGGATCTCAAGCATACCTGCAATAGGATTAGAATTTAAATTTAGGTCCCGAATACAAATTGGGTCCTGGGGGGTCAATTTTAACATCTTGTGACTTAATCTTCCAAATCTGTTTACATCCTCTATTGGCAAGTCTTTTAAATTTGCAATTGTAAACAAAATGTCCTTTTCTACAACAGAAATGACAAGTGACAGCTGAGGATGCAGACTGTTTTGGTTTGAAAAAGACATTATGCATGTGACTACTCTTAGCAAATTTTTGGTGATGTTTAACATTATGCATGTGACTAGACTTAGCAAATTTTTGACACTTCTCTGGTTGCTAAGAATATCATTCAGTTTATCCTTGCTACTAGAGAGTTTCAATAAATCAGACTTCAATAATGCAACAGAATTCTCAAGATCAATGCATTTGGCAGATTTATCATGTGAGTCCTTTTTTAATTGTTCACATAAGTCCTCAATCTTTTTATAATCAGTTTTCATTTGATCATGCAACATACATTGTTGTTCAAGCATTTTCTTAGTGCTAACTAACTGCTTAACAGATTTAACATATTCAGCATGCAGTTCGTTAAATGCATTTTGCAGTTCATCAAAAGAAGGATTATATTGAGAGCTTACCTCACTTTCTAATTCAGAATCCGTGTTAGCCATGAGGCACATATTTGCTTCTTCAGTTTCGGAAGATGTGGAGGATTCTTCATTGTCATTCCACGCAAGATATGCTTTTCTGTTTTTCTGAGCTGGTTCCTTGCCTTTAGTTTTGGAATTTCTGTTTTTGTTCTGCAGCTTGTAACAATCAGCTTTTATATGACCAGGTTTGCCACATTCGTAGCATGTAACTATTTTACTGTCATTGTTTTTCGAGCTGGATTGTTTTCTGAATTTACTGTCTTTCTTTTTCAGAAATTTCTTAAATCTCTTGACAAGTAACCTCAGTTCAGGGTCCTCATCATCCTCACTGCTTGATTCATCTGAGCTGGTCTCATGTTCAGATTTAGACTGATGTGTTTGGGCTTTTAACGACAATCCTTTACGTTTCCGATCAACTTGCTCAGCTTCATTGAGTCGATGTAGTTCCATCTCATGCTCTCTTAGTTTTCCAAACAATGTAGCTATTGTCATGCTTCCTAGATCCTTAGATTCTGCAATGGCAGTGATTGTTGGCTGCCATTCCCTAGTCAAACACCTCATCACCTTGCTAATTTGCTGATCATTATCAATCTCTTTGCCTAAGGCATTTAGGTTGTTGACTATGTGCGTGAATCGGGTCTGCATGTTGTTTAATGATTCTTCTTTCTTCATGCTAAACAATTCGTACTCGTGCATGAGAGTATTTATCCGAGCTCTCTTTACGTCTGTGGTTCCTTCATGCGTTTGCTGAAGTGTATCCCACATTTGTTTTGCTGTTTTGCAATTTGAGACTCTAAAGAATTCATCATGACTCAAGGCTGCAGTTATAATGTTCTTGGCTTTGGCGTTGTACCCAACTTTCTTTTTGTCTTCCTCAGACCAGTCACTTTTTGGCTTTAGGGTTGCTGATCCACCAGTACCTGCTATGGTTGGCACAAAAAGTCCATTTTCTACTGCATCTAAAATGTCAATACCACTAGCTTCAAGAAAAATTAACATGCGTTGTTTCCAATACATGTATGCGTCCCCGTTAAAGGCGGGAGGCCTAGCTAATGATGCACCCTCTCCTAAGAAATCAAAGGTCATGATTTTTGGTGAGAGTTACTCTAACAAAAATAGGCTCTTGATGCCAATTGATGGTATATGTAACCTCTGTTTGATAGAAAAATATGCGGAAGAATGTCTATTCTAACAATTATGCGCAGCAGTTTAACAAATTCTAAATTTATTAAACACAACATTAAACAAGGTCCCTAATATACAATTCTAATGAATATCAAATTGTATGGATCATGGTATATATGCAGAAATGCATCAAAAACAATTATTATCCAAGATATTGATTTTCATGCAATCATGTTAAGACAATCAATCATGTAAATTCACTTAACACAGAATCTTTGACATACATTCAATCAATATCAAAAACGTAATAATTGCAGAAATTTAACCGAGATTAGGGAAAGAAAAGTGTACACAAGTTTAAATTCATAACATTTTCTCCCCCTTTGTCATTGAATGCAAAAAGGTATAACAGAGAGAATAGTGAAAATATTATCCATTTAAAACAGAATAGTACAAAGCAATATCAGAACATTACAAAACAACAAAGAAACTAAAATCCTAAACACCTAAACTAGGATTGTTCCTCATTATTATCTACGGGAGAGGTAGAGACCGTTGTATTAGCCTCAGCAGGTGTCTCCTCAACATGAGGTTCAGCACTATCTAAGTTGGTTGGATTTATTTCATCTCAACATCGATTTCCAAATCCATTCATTTAAGTGCAGGATTTGAAATTTTGACTCAGTCGATTTCCAAATCGACGCTCGGGCTAGAGTGTGGAAAAAGTTAACATCTTTGGATGTTCTAAGAAAAATAATCGATTATGAAATCGATTTTTTAAACTGTTATCCAAAACATCAATCGATGTAGCAATCGATGGTCTAGATGACTACTTCAGCAATTACAGATGTCTGGGTGTACAAATTGATTATGCAATCGATTTCATAAAGCTAATTTGCTGTCTAGTCACAGGATTATCGATGTTGCAATCGATGTATCACAGGAATTTTACTTCAGTTTGACCTATATGTATATGTTATTAACTCTGTCACCTACTAACCTTATATCTTTGTTTTCCTTATGCTCAATTATACAAGACTGAGATGTAAAGCATACCTGGAATCCCTTATCACATAGTTGACTTATACTAATCAAATTGTGTTTTAGATCTCTTACATAAAGCACGTCTTCGATCACCGTAGTTGATTCGTTCCCAATATCTCCAATACCGAGTATTTTACCCTTGTTATTGTCGTCGTATTTAACATAACCATCATGCATTAAATTTAGAGACAGGAATCTGGATTTATCTCCCTTCATATGCTTGGAGCACCCACTATCTAAGTACCATAAATTGGTCCTGGATACCAAGCCTATCAGCAAAATGGAACTTAAGTTTTGGTTTTAGGTACCCAATTCAGATTGGGTCTTGGAGGGTTAGTTTCAAACATTAGTGTCTTTACTTTCCAAATCTATTTCCATCCTTTGTTGGCAAGTTTTTTTAGTTTACAATTAAAAACAAAATGTCCCTTTTTACAACAAAAGTGACATGTAACAGCAGAGGATGAATTCTGATTTGGTTTAGTAAAGATATCATGCATATGCTTAGATCTAACAAACTTCTGATTCGTTTTAACATTCCTGTTTTGTCTATACCCAATTCCACATTTGTGATTGTGATTCTGTTTAACATACATATTTGGTCTATAACCAAGTCCAGATTTTTCATTTAGATTTCTTTGATTTCCAAGAAGCATATCTAAATTATTTTTACCACTATTGAACTTTTCTATATCACAATGCAGTGCATGAGTTTCCTTTTTCAGATTTTCGTTTATGTCTTAAAGAGACTCATGTTCCAGTTTGATTTCTTCATACAACATGCATTTTGATGTTATATGTAACCTCTGTTTGATAGAAAAATATGCGGAAGAATGTCTATTCTAACAATTATGCGCAGTAGTTTAACAAATTCTAAATTTATTAAACACAATATTAAACAAGGTCCCTAATATACAATTCTAATGAATGTCAAATTGTATGGATCATGGTATATATGGAGAAATGCATCAAAAACAATTATTATCCAAGATATTGATTTTCATGCAATCATGTTAAGACAATCAATCATGTAAATTCACTTAACATAGAATCTTTGACATGCATTCAATCAATATCAAAAACGTAATAATTGCAGAAATTTAACGAGATTAGAGAAAGAAAAGTGTACGCTGATTTTTATACTGGTTCAGCCGTCTCGTGACGACTTACATCCAGTCCTAAGATCCAACTGGATCTTAGCCTTTCTTATAGAACTTCTTAGAATCAGTTTACAGATTATACATAGTGCATCGCACCAATCTTAAACTATTCTACTTGTTCTATCTTTCCCTCCCTGAATTCCCAAGTTTAAGTCCCATAAACTTGACCAAGAATTCAGTCAAGCATCTTCTTGTTGACTACCCTCAACCTCGAAGAACACCACCAGTAACAACTGGATTTTCTCAAAGTAATTTGGTTACAGAAAATGGTTTACAGAAATTGAAACATATCAATTTTACAAAGTTCTTGATCTTTCTTCTTCTCAAAGCAATCTTTCTCAATTCAGTCTTTTTCCATCCTTGTTGATCACAAAGTGTATATTGTTCATGGCTGAAAAGGATATTCAAAGTAATATCAGTTGAGAAAGAATTAGTGGTGTATGATTGTAATTGATATTATTGTTATCATGTGTTATTGAGATTTTGTATGTTTTTTTTTAGAAGAAGTGAATTAAAGTAGTTTATATAGTTTCAGGAAAAACAACATATGAATCGATTTGCCCAATCGATTCATTAAAGTTATATAGCATGCTAATCGATTGCTCCAATCGATTTCGCGAATCTTGTTTTTCTTGAATCTTGAAACTGCACAAACTAATCGATTTACCTAATCGATTATTTTAAATGAGCTCTTCAGACTTTGATGAATGTATATAATTGAATCGATTGTCATAATCGACTTGAAGTGTTTTGTTCAAACAACGAGATCAAAACAACCGATGTACTTAACCGATTCAACCATTTCAGTCATCTCTGTTTCTAAAACTTTTTGTACCAATCGATCGATTTGGTCAATCGATTGTGGACATTAAGTCTGAAGCACATTTCATCAGTTGGTTCATTCAATCGATTTACCAAGTCGATTGATGCCAACATTTGTATCAAAAGAAGTATATAAGTCGATTATGCTAATCGACTGTGTATGTTCCAGACAAAGGTTATTTTGAAACTTGTTTTAGTGAATCGATTTGCCTAATCAATTTAGTAAACATTGGTTTGGCTCTGGGACATTCACAATCGATTGTGTCAATCGATTCAGACAAAAAAAAATAAAGAAGTGATTGGTTTAATCGATTTTCCAAATCGATTGCTTGCAAGACATGCCACTGACTTGCACATTTTAATTTCAGTAAATGTACCAATTGATTTGTCTAATCGATGTAAACAATCAGTTCAGTCTTGGTGATTTAATCAATCGATTTGCCTAATCAATTTGTGGCAAACTGGCTCTCTTACTTGCACAATTTATTTTCTAATAAGTGTACCAATCGATTTGGCTAATCGATTGATAGCCTGTTTGATTTTTCAGAAGATGTGCAAATCGATTTTGCCAATCGATTGGTTAACCACAGATTGCATAATATCATTCAACCCTGTTACAGAATCGATTTTACTAATCGATTTGCTTATGGATCTTCAAGCTTTTGTTGATTTCTTGAGTTCCAAGCAATTGTCTCAAGTTGGTAGGATTGAATTGTTGTTCCTAAAATTTTTCTCAGTTTACAATGTTAGATTTATTTCAAGCTGTATGTTTGTCAATAACATCACAAACGAACATATGTCTAACACATTTTTCCTCTAACAGTCTCTTAGTGCTAATTAACTGTTTGATTGTACTAACATATTTATCATGTAGTTCATTAAATGCATCATGTAATTCATCATAAGAAGGATTGGATGCAGAACTTACCTCACTGTCAGAATCTGAATCAGTGTTGGCCATTAGACAAAGATTAGCTTCTTCTTCTTCTTCTGAAGATGCAGAGGATTCTTCATTATCACTCCAGGCTATATAGGCTTTTCTGGTTTTAGGGGCTTGTTCTTTGCCTTTAGCCTTTACAGTTTTTTTTTTGTTCTGCAATTTAAAGCACTCAGATCTGATATGTCCTGTCTTCCCACATTCAAAGCAGGTTACCTTTCTGTCATTTGTTTTTGAGTTTGAGGGTTTTCTTGATTTGATATCCTTCTTTCTCAGAAACTTTTTGAATTTTCTGGCTAGCATTTCAACTTCAGTCTCTTCATCAGTCTCACTATTTGACTCGTCAGTGCAGATCTCTTGTTCAGACTTTGTTTGATGCACTTGGGCTTTCAAAGACAACCCTTTTCTTTTTATGTCAGTCTGTTCAGCCTCATTCAGTCTATGCAATTCCATCTCATGCTCTCTTAGTTTTCCAAAAAGTGTTGCAATTGACATGCTACCAAGGTCTTTTGATTCTGCTATGGCAGTGATCTTTGGTTGCCATTCTCTAGTTAAGCACCTCATCACCTTGTTGATTTGTTGATCATTGTCAATCACCTTACCAAGAGCATTTAGATTGTTGACTATGTGAGTAAATCTTGTCTGCATATCATTAATAGACTCCTCTTTCTTCATGTTGAACAGCTCATACTCATGCATTAATGTATTGATTCAGGCCCTTTTTACATCTGTAGTTCTCTCATGTGTTTGCTGTAATGTGTCCCACATCTCCTTGGCAGATTTACAATTAGACACCCTGAAAAATTCGTCAGCAGATAATGCAGAGGTAATTATGTTTTTAGCCTTAGCATTATACCCTACCTTTTTCTTGTCATCTTCAGACCAATCTGATCTGGGTTTTGGGATGAAAGAATTATCTGTGTCAGCTATTTTAGGTACATAGGTTCCATCTATTACTGCTTCAAGTATATCAAGACTACATGCTTCTAGAAAAATTAACATACGTTCTTTCCAATACATGTAGGCAACCCCATTAAATGCAGGGGGCCTGGCCAAGGATGCACCTTCTCCTAAAAATTCTACAGAGGTTATTTTCTTTTATGAGAGTTACTCTAAAAAGATCAGGCTCTTGATGCCAATTGTAGGTAATTATAACCTCTGAACTTAGGAAATTTTACGCAATGTTACAAGCAAGGTTATCTAATTTTTCCTAAGTATTGAAATTAATATCGAAACCAACGTGATCAATATTATTCCAATTACGCAACGGTAAATTCAATTCTTAACAAGACATAGATTAATAGCATTTCTTCAAGAACAAAGATTGCATGTAAACAATATAAATGTACACATACAATGCTCATTCAAAATATCAATCAAGACAGAATTTTGCTAACACATACATTCCAGATTAAGCTTTCATGCAATATTGAAATAAAGAGTAAGGGATAGGAAAATTGTGCACCGAGATTTATATTGGTTCAGCTGTCAGTATGACAACCTACATCCAGCAATGAAATCGAACCGATTTCAGCCTTTTTCCAATAGAATCGTCTAGAGTATATTTTACAGATTGTCCAGCTCACACAGCCTATCTATCTAACTCTCTCTCGCTTCTATTCCACAGCCACCGTATCCCTCGAGTTAATCGTCAAACTCTCCCAAGATAATGATGAGACTTCTTCTTGATGAGCACCCTCACCAACCAAGATAGTCACCAGTTTCTATACTGGATTTTTCAGCCACCTTACCCCTGGAGTTAATCACCAAACTCACACGAGATAATGATGAAACTTCTACTTGATGAACACCCTCACCAACGAAAATAGTCACCAGCTTGTATACTGGATTTTTACAGAACCTTTTTTACAAAAATGTTGTTTACAGAGATAACTAAAGATCAAAGATCTCTAACGAAGGCGACTCAATCAATCTATGAATTACACACAATAAGGATTTGCCAAGATAGTATTTCGTGTGTGTTTTCAATTCTTTTTCTCAAAGTATTTTTCCAGATTTCAGTGTAATGAAAAAGTGTAATCAATTTTTTCTTGGTTCAAAAGTTATGAGAAAAAGTGATTTTAGTCAGCTTATATATGTTAAGAAAAACAATTGGAAAATCGATTCATCAATCGATTTTATAAATGTTTAAAACAGCACAATCGATAGCCCAATCGATTATCATGTTTCTTGTTTTTCTTGGTTCTTGAAAATATATGAATGAATCGATTTGCCAATCGATTCTTTTAATGCTTAAATCAGAAACAGAAGCAGGTTCATATCAGCATCGATTGAGTAATCGATTAAAGGTGTTTTGTTCAAACAACGAGATCAAAACAATCGATTACGCAGTCGACTAATATTTATTCATAATCGATTTGGCAATGGGCTGTAATTAAAACAATTACTCCAATCTATTTGTCAATCGATTGGACTGATCACAATGACTCCAGTATTTTGCTCCAATCGATTCGTCAATCGATTTGCCTGGTCACAATGATTCAGCTGTTTTATTCCAATCGATTTACCAATCGATTCGAATTGTTACAGTGGCTTAGCTATTTAGAAAACATCGATGTGTCAATCGACTAGGAACATGTTTCTGATATATGATTAAGCATTTCATTTTTCCAATCGATTACCTAATCGATTAATATATATCTTGCAAGTTAAGAAACAAATTTCAATTGATGTCCCAATCGATTTGATTCATCACAGAGGCTCAGTCTGATAAAAAAACTTTTTCACAATCAATTTGCCAATCGATTGTTTCAATAAGTGGTTGTCTCTGTGACTTAACAACTCGATTTCTCAATTGATGTCCCAATCGATTGGTTGGTTACATAGGCCAAGTCTGATGAAAAAGAGTTTTCTGAATCGATTTGCCAATCGATTTGCAAAGAATTAGCTTGGCTATGTAAGTTACAAAATCAATTTCTCAATTGAAGTGTTAATCGATTGTCCAATCGATTGGTTTATACCCAGAGTTCAGGTTTCACTAAAAACCTTTAAGTAATCGATTTCCCAATCGATGTACTTAGTGAAAACTCTAATTCTGAGTCAAGCAATCGATTGCACAATGGATGTAGCAATTGACTTGCTAATCGATTTGTTTACCTGTTAATATTAAGATTTCATTTTTAATTTGGCAAATATTTAAGCATGAAATCACATTGATAAGTCTACGAAATAACTACTATAACCACTAATGACACTAGACAGAATTGCATCTTTCTCGAGCACATTCTCTACTTTTTGCTTGATTCCTTGTGTTCCAAGCTTTTGTCCAAGTGTATAGTGTTTGCTTGTCTTTCCTGAAATGTAACTCGGTTCAAACTGTTAGTTTTATCAAATGATGCATGAACATTGTATGTTTGTTAATTATGTCAAAAACATGATCAAGAGGACTTATGTCTAACAGGCTTCAATTTGAATAACAAAAGTAATGAATAAAAGAGTTAAAAAAAACATATCATAAAACAAAACCTAATTAGATTAAATTTGACTTAAAAATATAAAAGATTCAAAGAAATATTATTTTATATTAATCATAATCATCAAAGTTTAGTTATAGACTTAATTTAATTTTGGAAGTAGTGCATTCAACTTTAAAAGATTCAAAGAAATATTATTTATTAAATTTCTTTTCATTGCATTTACTAAAAAATATTCAAAAATTTTATTCTTCAAAATAAAAATTAGAGAGTATCCTCCTAATTTATTAAGTGTAAAATAAAGTCATATATTCTTAGAGCGTCTCAATTCTAAAAATTTTAGGTACCACTTTATGTAGTGGACCAACTCAAATTTATGTTACTCATTCACTTTTTACTTTAATATAAAATTTTATTATAGATTTAATTTAATTAATAAATGTCGATATTGTTAACCTGAATACTATGATTTATATTTGAATTTTAAATTTCATAGTTTTTTGTTAATTTTTTTATTATTATTATTATTATATCTACTGATAAAAAAATAAATTTTATCATTAATTTTTTTAACTTACAAACATCACGTATTTCTTTGCAATATCTAATATTCTCTCTTTTCATTTTGAACTTTTAAATGTATAATTTAATTTTGGAAGTAGTGCATTCAACTTCTAAAAACTTTAAATTAATTTTTTTAATCATAATTTCTAAGTTTCAATTCAATTCATTAATAAGTGCACTAATGACACATGTTAACTAGGAATGAGAATATGTTAAACTCTCCGTTAGGGGACTATAGCCTGACTTATTTAATAAAAAGGCTAAGACTCTTACTATTTTTAAAGTCTATTTACTTAAATAGGTCAGACTCAGGCTTATAAATAAGTTTATTAGACATGACAAGTCAACTTATATATATATATTATTAATTTTATTTATTATTATTATTATTTATTGATAATATTATTTCTTATTTTAAAGTATATCAATTAGACAATCACTTAATAGTCGTTCTATATTCGATAGCGATTCTATATTCGGTAATATTCCATATTCGGTAGCCGTTCAATTAGGAAATCACTCAGTAGTGATTTCATATTTATTTGAGAGGTAATAATGGATGCATTTGTTTTTGGAAAAAAATCTATTCGTTGAAACCAAAAATTATTTTTTACGGTTTAAATAGTGTTTGTTTCGGATTTTTTTAAAATCATTTTGTTAGAAAAATCATTTTGTTAGAAAAATCATTTTTTATTTAATATATATAGATATGTAAAATATAATATTTAAATATTTTAATGTTAATAAGATTTTTAAATAGTATTTCAGGTCAAACCATACTTTTAAAATGATCAGGTCAGACCAGAAAAAAAAGCCTATGATAGGCCGTAAACCGAACTTAAACTTAAAAAATTAATCGTAGACTAGACTCAGACCTTTCAAAATCTGACTTAACATATTCTCACCCCTAATATTAACACACTAAAATAATATTTTATTGTTTTTTTTACACCAATAACATTTTATTGTTAAGAAACTTCTACGAATCTCTATTGAAAATCACACACTTAAAAATTATTATCTTGGTCTCATAATAAATATTACATTTTAAAAAAAAAATCTAAAAAGAATATCATTTTCAATCTAATATTAATTACAATACTTTTTTAATAAAATTGTATGATCTAGTTAATACTATCTACATAGCTTTCAACCTATTATTCTCTAATATATATTAATGAAAATGAAAAAAATCAATAATTAATAAATAAATCAATTAGTAAAATTACCACTTACTTTCTTTTATTTATGATATTTTGTAATATATATAAAATTGTCAAATGCGTTATTATTTGTACGATGGAGGAGCATAAAAAAAATTTAAGTATTTTTTTTTTTTTTTTGGAATTCAAATTTGTACTCCCTCCAATCTTATATATAATAAAAAGTCATAATCTTTTTTCCTCAAAGAAAAACCAAAGTTTCTAAATTCACCTCTATTTGATATTATTGTTCCAAAAATTTCCCTTATTAATTTTTCTATTTTCAAAGATGAGTGCATAATTCTATTGGAAATTTACTAAGATATTTATCATAATGAGTGGTGCTCCTAGACAAGGTTGAAATAAGATGGTCCCGGGCCCAATTTTCTGAAGGGCACCAGTTTTTTTTGGTATTATATAATAAGGCTTAGATATATATTGAGCTTAGCTCTTTTTATCTATTTATTTTCGTTCTTGTAAATTTTTTGAGTTTAAATTTAATCTTGTAATTTTAATTTATTTTAAAATTATCTTAGCAGTGACGGTTAAAAAGAGCTTACATGACAAATGGAGAAGAGACGCAAAATAAATAAAAAATACAAACTTAAATAGATAAAACACAAACTTACATAGATCGAATATATATGAATTCATTTGATTTTCATTCATATATATATATATATTTTTTTTTTTTT
>JBBPBR010000004.1:116623-135482 GCA_037974775.1 Cicer pinnatifidum
ATTTGTTTCTAATCCAACTCAAATTTAAGATTAAGATTTTAACAAGAGATACAATATGTTAACTGCAAGCTTAATTTATTATATCTCATTGTCTTAACAATCATTAAGAGTGTGTTTGCTAGTTGGTTTTTGAAATTTTTTGAAGTAGAGGGTGGTAAAGAGTTAAATCTATATTTTGATATCTATTTGATAATTAAGTTAAAAATAAATAAAAACAATGTGATATAATATGCTTATATATAATGTATATTTTTTTGGCTTAATTGTAATTTTAGTGCTTCTATTTTTACTGATTTACGAAATTCTCCATTATAAAAGTTGACAATTTTGTCCCTCCCTCTGATTTTTAACTAATAAAAGATGATATAGAGTGATTAATATTTATGAAATTGAAATAACACGCTGTAAAAACATAACTTTCAACTTCCAAATTTATATTTTTAATTTAATAATGATATAGAAATAGTTAATGCATCTAGATAGTTCTATATTATAGAATTGTATACCACGTCATTTAAAATATATCAAATCATTATTTTTTAGTTCAAATATATGAGCAAGGGAACCAAAATTATTAGAGTTATTTGTTTGTAGTTTACAATTGTTTTTGCTTCCATTTAGTTTGTTTCATGTTGTTATTAGTTTTTCCCTTATTATTAGCACTTTCTAATGCTTTTCAGTTTTTGTCTCATTGGTAATTATTTTGGTTATCTCTCCTATATATAAATCTTTTGGTTATCATTCGATAAACAAGGAAAAATATTATTCAGTTAAGAATCTGTTATGGTATCATAGCAGAGTAATTTGTTCTGCATGCTCATCCTTTTTTTTTGGATTATTTTTCTTCTCATAATCTTCCATCATTCATCCATCATTTTCAAGACTCATCAAAAGATTCATCTACAATGGGAGACCTCTCCGATTCATCAAAAAGTTCAATTCATGAAGCTTCCAAAAACAAAGACCATGTTCTTAATCCAACAAATCCTTATTATTTACATCCTGGATAGAATCCATGCGCCATTCTTGTAATAGCTCCGATGAATGCTAACAATTACGATTCTTAGAGTCGATCGATAAAACGAGTTTTAGTCACAAAAAATAATGACAAATTTTTCAACAATTCCCTTATTGACACTCTAAATTCTGACATTCTCCGCGATGCTTGGAAGTGATGCAATGACATTTTCATATCTTGGATTGCTGGAATCCTAACCCAAAAAATTGCACAAAGCAATATTTATGTCAAAAATGCTTATGAACTCTAGGTCGATTTAAAAGATCAATTTTCAAAAGGCGATCATTTTGGTTTGTTTGATCTCCTTCAAGAACTCCATTCTTTTCGACAAGGAGAGAAAAACATCAACAATTTCTTTAATCAATTAAAAATAATTTAGGAAAATCATGAAGTTTTGCGCCCCCTTCCTATTCGTACCTTTGACAATCTCAATGATATCAAATTACAACAAGAGAGGGAGTTTGTTATATGTGTTTTCAAAGGTTTAAATGATTAATTCACCATTATTCACACTCAAATCTTGATGCAAGAATCTCTTCCTACTATTCAATTAGCTTAGTCTCTCGTGTTACACCAAGAACGACAACTTGGCACCAATATTATGGCAAAATCACCTCATATTTTGATGACGAATAACAATGGTTTTGGCAACAATAACAATCAGATTCAACACAAAACCCCTTCTTAGCAAGGATGCAGTCGTGGCAGATTAAACAATGGATATCAAGGTTGGACCTCTACCAACAATGTTGATGCTTTAAAGGTTTGCAGTTTTTGTGGAAAATTGAGACACACAAATGATACTTGTTACTTGAAACATAGTTTCCCCCTAGGATTCAAGTTTCCTAACAAATATCCAATTATCAACAATGTTGAAACTAAAGTTTATAATGAAAAAGATTCTACTGAACCATCGACCAACTCTGATGTTAATCTCAACAACACAAATTTTGTTGCACCAATTACATATGACATATACCACAAGCTCATTGCCTTGCTTTCTAAACATGAAGACCCTGCAAATGTCTTCGCCAAAGGTAATGGTCAAGTGAATCACATCATTGTCTTTATCAATCAAAGTTTATCAAACCAATCAGGTAAACCTTCAAACAATATTTTATGGATCATTATAGTGGAGTTACTTACCATGTTTGCACTTATTTACATATTTTTCACTCTTATCATGTTATCAAACCTATAAATATTCAATTTCCTAATGGATATTTAACTACATCTAACTATTTTGGTGATATTTTGATTTCATCTGGCTTACTTTTACATGATGTTCTCCTTAACAAAATATCATTGCAAAACGCAAACATAAACATATTTTGAATGTCACTAAAGTCCTTCTCTTTCAAAGTCACATTCCAAAGGATTATTGGTGTTATGAAGTTACTCGTGTCATTCATCTCATCAATAGATTGCCTTTAGTTGTCCTCAACTACAAGTCTCCTTATGAAGTTCTACACAATTCTCCTCCAACCATTGATCATTTACAGGTTTTTGTATCCCTTGCATTTGCTTCTACTTTACTGCAAGGGGGACATAAATTAGATAAGGGCTAGAAAAACTATTTTTCTTAGATACAAGCAAGGTGTTAAAAGCTTCATTCTATTGGAGTTAGCCTCCAAACAACTATTCATATCAAGGAATGTTCAGTTTTATGAAGATTGTTTTCCATTTGCTGAGTCCCATGCCATTATTGATCCTAGATTATCTTTAAATATCCTTACTCCAAACAGATTGCCCTAGTTTGATTTTTTTTTCACCTTTGCTAATGATAATTTCATGCCTACATCTAACATAGTTCTCATTCTTCCTAACCTCTTTCCCAATCTTACACCACACCTTTACCTCATGCCAAAACTTTAAACACATACCCTCCACCCATTTCCTATTCTTCTATTACCCCCATCAAAAAAACAATAAGACAACACAAAAACCATATCATCTGAATGATTTTGTCTGTCACCACATATCTACCAATTCCACACCTTACCCTATCCAATATGTTGTTTCTTATGCTAATATTTCCTCTCATTACAAATACTTTATTCTATCAACGTCTATCCACATTGAACCATTATGTTACACTCAAGCTTCAAAACTCAATCACTTGATTTCTACTATGAATGTAGAATTCCATGCTCTTCAACTCAATAATACTTGGGAGATCATTGACCTGTCACTTGGAAAAACCCCTATTGGATATCGGTGGGTATAAAAAATTAAATACAAAGCGGATGGATCTATTGAATGCAATAAAACTCAACTTGTTTCCAAACACTTAGACATAAGTTTTGGACTTTTTTTTATATGTTTTCTCCCGTAGCTAAGATGACTACAATGCATTTTCTCTATGTTGGACATAAGTCCCCTTGCTCTTGATTTTGATATAATTAACAAACATACAATGTTCATGCATTATTTGATAAAACTAACACTTTGAATCAAGTTACATTTCAGGAAAAAGCAAGCAAACACTATACACTTGGACACAAGCTTGGAACACAAGGAATCAAGCAAAAAGTAGAGAATATGCTGAAGAAAGATCCAATTCTATCTAATGTCATTAGTGTTTGTAGTATTTAGTTGTTAGACTTAATCAATGTGATTTCATGCATAAGTATTTGCCAAGTTTAAAATGAAATCCTAAATTGAACTAGCAACCAAATCGATTAGCTAATCAATTGATACATCCATTGGGCAATCGATTGCTTGACTCAGAATTAAAGTTTCCACTAAGCCAATCGATTGATAAATCGATTCTTTAAAGGACTTAGGTGTAAACTGAATTCTGGGTTAACTCAATCGATTAGTACATCAATTGAGAAATCAATTTTGTGACTTATAGAGCCAAGCTAAAAACCTTGCAAATCGATTGGCAAATCGATTCAGAAAACTCCTTTTCATCAGACTTGGTCTCTGTAACCAACCAATCGATTGGACAATCGATTGGGATATCAATTGAGAAATCGATTTATTAAATCACAGAGACAACCACTTATTGAACCAATCGATTGGCAAATCGATTGTGAAAAAGTTTTTTTTATTAGTCTGTGCCTCTGTGATCAATCAAATCGATTGAGACATCAATTGAAAATTGTTTCTTAACTTGCAAGATATATGACAATCGATTAGGAAATCGATTGGATAAATGTCATGTTTAAATCATACATCAGAAATATGTTTCTTGTCGATTGGAAAATCAATGTTTTCCAAATAGCCAAGTCACTGTAACAATTTGAATCAATTGGTAAATCGATTGGAATAAAACAGTTGAATCATTGTGACTAGCAAATCGATTGACGAATCGATTAGTGCAAAATAACTAGAGTCACTGTGATCAGTCCAATTGATTGACAAATCGATTGAAGAAATTGTTGAGTTACAAGACCTTTGCCAAGTCAATTTTGAACAAATATGAATCGACTGAGGAATCGACTGTTTTGATCTCGTTGTTTGAACAAAACGCCTATAGTCGATTACTCAATCGATTTGGACCTGAACACGTTTCTGTTTTCTAATTTAAGCATTAAAAGAATCGATTGGCAAATCGATCCATTCATATATGTTCAAGAACCAAGAAAAACAAGAAACACGATAATCGATTGGGCAATCGATTGTGTAGTTTTAAACTGTTATAAAATCGATTAAGGAATCGATTTTACTGCTGTTTTTCCTTGACATATATAAGTTGACTCATAACCCTTTTTCAAAAAAATATAGTTCACAACTTGGAAAAACCTTGAATAACCTTTGAAACTTTTGAAAGAACTTTGATACAACTTTTGAATCTTTGTACACACGTTCTTCATAACACCTTGAGAAAAAGATTTGAATACACACTATACTCTATCATGGCAAATCTTATTGTGTGTATTTCATGTTTGTTTGAGTCACATTCATTGATAAGATCGTTGATCTTTTGTCCATTCTTTGTAAACAAAATATTGTATAGAAAGTCTATAAAAATCCAGTATCGAAACTGGTAACTATCTTGGTTGAAGAAGGAGTTCATCAACAAGAAGTTTCACTGTCATTTTGGGAGAGCTTGCTGAGTAGCTTGAGGGATACAGTGGGTGTGCAATAGAAGTGTGAGAGAGTTTTAAGATATATAGGTTTGGAGAGCTAGAAAATCTGTAAAACACATTCTTGACAATTCTATTGGAAAAGGCCGTAATCGGTTCGATTATCGGGACTGGACGTAGGCTGTCAGATAGACGGCTGAACCAGTATAAAAATCTTGGTGTACTGTCTTCTAACCCTTTCTCTTTATCTTAATAGTTCTTGCATGATTAATCTTGTATGCACATGTTAGCGAAATTCTGTTTTGACTAATATTGCTTGAATGGTTGAATTTGCATGTTTGTATCTTGATTAATCTGTTGAACAATTACTGTATCTACTGCAATCGTTATTAGACAATACATGTAGTTGTGAATTTTCATTTAGGAATAAACATTGGGACTGTGGTTAATAACTTGTTTGATAAGTTTTGTATTTGTTTTACTGTTTAGCAATCTTGTGAGAATAGTATATTCTTCGTATAGATTTTTTAAACTGAGGTCATAAATTCCAACACTCTAGCCCTTCCTTCAACTCAGAATTGGTTTCTACAATAGTTGGATGTCAATAATGCATTCTTGTACGATGACCTCAATAAGAAAGTGTATATGGTTATTCCTTAAGGTTTGAAGCACGTTCCTTCAACCAAAATTAGTCCTTTGTTAAAATCATTATATGGACTAAAACAAGCAAGCCGTCAATGGTCTGTTAAGTTATCATCCTTCCCCATTTCTCTTGGATATCATCAGTCACAATCTGACCACTCTTTTTTCACTATGTCTACTGCCACTTCCTTCACAACTCTGCTTGTTTATGTCAATGATTTAATACTCGCTGGTAACGATTTGGACGAGATTAATGTTATCAAAGTACAATTGGATTTTGCTTTCTGTATCAAGGATCTTGGAAACTTACGCTACTTTCTTGGACTTGAAGTCGCTCGTTCAAGTGCTGAAATTTTTGTCTCTCAATGGAAATATGCCACTGATTTATTAATTGATACCAATATGTTGGGCTCTATACCAGTGACAATACCAATGGTTCGATTACAAAACTCTCATGATTGTTATGCTTCAACTATCATTGATTGCACTGCATATCGTCACCTCATTGGACTCCTTCTCTCACTACAAGAAAAACACATATTTGTGGCCAACTTTATAAATATTTTGTGGCCGAATAAAACCCTCACAAATTCGTGACCGAAAAAGCCCTCACAAAGGCTAAAATTGAAATTGGTCATTTTTTGTGGCTGAAAAAGCCCTCACAAATTTTTAAATATTTAACTGGATTTTGTGGCTGCCTAAGCCCTCACAAAATCACAACATTTTGATTTTGTGAGGGCTTAGGCAGCCACAAAATCCAGTTAAATATTTCAGGATTTTGTGAGGGCTTTTACAGCCACAAAAAATGCATTTGTGAGGGCCAAATCCGTCACAAAGGAGTGACGTGACCAGTGGAATTTGTGGCTGCAAAGGCCGCCACAAATGAATGAGCACGTGGAATTTGTGGCTGCAAAGGCTGCCACAAATGCTCAAGCAACACTATATATATTTCTCCCCCTCCTACTTCATTTTTTCACATCCAACTTCTATCTAAAACCTCATTCTAACTATTCTCTCCTCCTTCTCTCTACACAAAATTACTCTTAAGCTTCATTTAAATATAATTATAATTATTAATTTAAATATTTAAATATTTTATTATTAATAATTTAAATATTTTTTTATTAATTTAAATATTTTATTATTAATATTTTATTATTTAAATTAATCTTTAATGTAATTATTAATCTTTATTTTTAATTTAAATATTTTATTTTAAATTTAAATATTTTATTTTAAATTTTTAATTATATTAAGATTAGTTTATTATATATTACATTTAATTTATAATTATATTATATTTTAAATTTAATTTAAATTTTAATTTAATTATAATTTAAATTTTAATATTATAATTATATTAATTTATTATATATAATATTATAATAAACTATTAATTTTGAATTTAAAAATTAATTCATTAAATACGAATTATTTTGTGGCGGCCTAAGCCCTCACAAAATATATTAATTTTTAATTATGTTGGCATTTGTGGCGGCCAAAAGCCCTCACAAAGGTCCAGTCAGCAAATTCAACCTGTCCTTTGTGGCGGCCTATGCCCTTACAAAGGCAGACTTTTGTGGCTGCAAAAGCCTTCACAAATGCCTGTCTTTTGTGGCTGCAAAAGCCCTCACAAATGTCAACCTGTTTCAGGCACTTTGTGGCTGCAAAAGCCCTCACAAAATTTTGTGACCAGCTTCTTTGTGGCTGCCAAAAGCCCTCACAAAAGCCACCTTTGTGGCTGTTTTTTTTCCCTTTGTGAGGGCTTTTGGCCCTCACAAAATCCATCTATTCTTGTAGTGTCTATTTAACTACTACTCGACTAGATTTAAGTTTTACAGTTCAACATCTAAGCCAATTTTTATCTTCACCTATTGTCCTCCATTTACATGCAGATCATCGTACTTTTCGCTATATCAAATCCTCTCTTAGTCAAGGCCTATATTTTCCAGCATTTTCTTCTGTCTAACTCAAGGATTTTTCGGATTCAGATTGGGCTACCTTATATTGCGATATTCAGATTGGGCTACCTTATATTTTCCAGCATTTCTTTCATTTCACTGGCTATCTTATATTGCGATATTCAATATGCGCGCCATAATGCTGGTAATCCCACTTTCCATGAGCGTACGAAACACATTGACATTGATTGTCATGTGATTTGTGAGAAGCTTCAAGCTCAGTTATTTCATCTTCTACCAGTTCCAAGTGCTTTTCAACTTACTGACATTCTTACCAAACCCTTGGAACCTCAACCATTTCATAATCTCTTGTGCAAGTTGGGAGTGAAGGACATTAAGTGTACATCTTGAGGGGGTATTAGAGTTATCATCTTGTAGTTTACAATTGTTTTTGCTACCCTTTAGTTTGTTTCATGTTGTTATTAGTTTCCCCCTTATTAATAGGACTTTTAGTTGTTTTTCAATTTTTTGTCTCATCGGTAATTATTTTGGTTATATCTGTTTGTAGATAAACCTTTTAGTTATCATTCAATAAATAAGGAAAAATATTATTTAGTTAAGAATCTATTAAAAGTGATTATTTTAAAATATATGAAATAATTCTGCAAATTGATAATAATAGAAAGATTAAAATTGTAATTAAACCTTATTTTTTAAAACATTAAATATATATTAAAACGTAAATGTAATCTTCTAAAAAATTTCCAAAAAAATACTGTAAATTGAACTAAAATATTTAAGAAAAAAAGCGGGAGTGACGAATACTTGCACGAATGAAGTACACGATTTATAGTAACCACCACCCATTTATTACCATGTGCAATATCTCTCTCACTTCACCACGGCAACACTCAAAAGTAATTCATAATAGCTCTTGGTCAAAAATTTTAATTTTCACCACAGCCACATAATAAATTGTTATACATAATTTTCTGATCTCTCTGAACCTTTCATTCTTTAATTAATTAAACCGAACACTAGTGAGGTGATCAGTAACTACAATTTCTTTTTAAAAAGTCCGTAACTTCAGTGAAATTGAACTATAAATTAAAACAAGTTAATGCAGCACATTGTTATAACTAATAATGTCTAATGTGTATATAATTAGTCCCACCGGTTGATGTATTAAAAACGTTGATGGAGTTTTAAAAAGAACAGAGTGTTCACTAAAAAATACATATATTTAGACAAAATTTAGTTAAGATGTATATATTTTATTTATATTTTATAACGAAGAGAGTATAATATGTATACTTAAATTGATGTATCAATCCAATGGACTCTTAATCCCAATGCTAAATTGCTAATGCTTTAAGTAACCGTTGTATTCCATTAATAATTTGGTTTATAATAAAATAAGAGTATAATATCTTCCTCTCACACCAACTGATTTTGGAGTTAAAATTAAGATAAATTTTTTTATAAGCAGAATTATTATATATATTAATAGAATACAAGAATTATTTAAACCTCATTAACAAAAGTATTAGCATAAAGATTAATTAACAACATACATAATTGGTACTTTAATGTAAGTATACATGACAACTATTTATCGTAAATTGAAATATCTTTTTGCTTTGAAGAACACAACTTTCTATCCGAAAATACAATTAATTACTAAAGTGAGTTTTTTCTCTCAATATTTTTTCATTCACAGTATTCAAATTGATTAAGGAATTAATGTAATGTTGAACATGCCTTTTATTTCTAATCCAAAATTTAAAATTTTACTCTTTCAACAAAACAAATTTCCAGAAAAATATTCATGTAACTATTGGTCAAGTACCTTCAAATACAAAAACAGAGAATTAGTTAGGACCACAATAAAATGAAAGTTTTGAATAGTTTTGATCATATTGAACATGCTGCCACCTCTAAAGGACACTTTGAAAACCTATTTTTGCTTCAACCCCTGAGTCTCTCTCCTTAATTCAATTTTATATATCTTGGATCTTGTGCTATATTATTGTGTACAGAGGAATACAGAGACTGCTTTCAAATTCAGTCCTCTGCTTGTGATTTTTATGTCTCCTCCTTTTCATTGTCAGAGTAACCGTAAGATTTTGGAAACATTTCATCACTTTTTCACTTTTTTTTGGATAAATGCTTCCTTTTCCTTCATCAAGATGCTATCAAATAGGGTGTACAAAGATGAAGATAAACTACACTTATGTGTATATAAAGACACACATATCTTTAATTGCATTGTAGCACCTAACTTCAAATTTTCGTTTTATAAAAAAATTGTATTTTTGTTTTGTTTATTTAATTGGGTTTTCATAATATAAAGTAGCTTTTATTTTACGATGATAATATAAAGTAGATGTTTATTACAAATTGCCTTTAATTGTTCTTTAATTAATCCCTAATAATAATAACACATGTGCAGATTTCCACATGCAGTTGTAGTAGTAGGTCGGCATGCAATGCTATATATAGCTGCATGCATGTGAAGGGCTAATCCCCTCCCAAAGTCATTAACCAAAGGGCTCTCAATATATTGCACTTGAGTTTGATATTTTCAATCCAAATTTTCTGAAATTATATTTTTCCATTCATCCTAGTTTTTTTTACTTATTTTTTCAATTTTTATGTTGAATGGAATACTAGTTTTTTACTTTTTATTTTTACAACTTGCATTACTAGCTTTTGAACTTCACAATATTCATTCATTTCACTCTCTACTTATAAATTTAGTCTCATTTTATATATACTCCCTTTCTATATATATAGCCTAATTTAAATTACAATTGTGTTTGTGGTTACGGTTATACTACAATAATTTATATTTTATAAAAAATATAATTAAATGTGATTGATACTGTCAAAATTCTGGCAACTTAAAATTCAAAATATTAACACTACAGTTGCAAATTTTTTTTTATTTTAATTTAAAATCATGATATATAAAAGATATTAAATGAGAGGATATCGTATATTAAGAGATGAAAAGAATACAATTTGACTATTAATCAAATCATAAAAAATTAAAATTAAAATTAAAACAATATATTATGTGACTATATATTTTATATGATCAATATTAAAACAACAAATCATATAACTATTTTATTTTATTTGTCGCCAATGGAGTATATATTCTTAACAAATGTTTAATATGAATTTGAATTTCCAACATCCATGCCGTCGATAGTTTGAATCTGTTGAATAATGAATTAATTGACCGGTAACAACTCTAATTTAAAGCATCGTAAACCGGCTTGATAAATAAACAAACTCAAAATCAGAATTCCTGACCATATAAATGTGTGAAACGTTTGCATTGGATTTGTTTCAGCAAAACTATTGATAGGTCAGGAAAGGAGCCTAACATTAAGATTATTTACATTGTATGAAGAGACTCTAACCTAAAACATTAAGACAATGAATTTACATATCCTCTCATTTATATTATTTAATCATTATTTTTTGTAAGTAATATAAAACATTTAATTCAGACTTCACTTATACTTATTTAAACATCATTATTTAAAACATGCTTTTGCATCAATTCTTTAAAAAAATCGTGCAATTGGAAACTAGAAAATGTTTACGACAAAACATGTAACAAACAATTATACATGCATCTGTGTAGGCATGTTAAATTGTCATTTTTCGCTTTTTCCATAACGGTTTCCAAAATATTTCCATTTAAATCAAATTTGTAACTCGAGTTAGCTCTAGAAATGACACACATATGTGTCAGTTGTTACAGATCTTGTTGTCCATTAAAAAATGAAAAGAAGAAAACTTTTCGCATGTGGCTCTCTATTTAATGCTTGCATTATTAAAATTTGAAAATTGATACAATTAGTACTGAAATCGTACAACAGACAAACATACACACACACAAACGTTAACACGTAATAATAATAAATTTCCTTGATTTACTCAAAGTCTCAAATATGTACCAGTTTATGTGACAAACAAGTTAAAGCTTACCAATAACACTCTTGACTCAAAACCAAAAAACGAAAAAACATTCAAATCCTACAAATATATATGCATAAGAAAAATTTCAAATATGTTAGGAATATAAAGGGAGAGTTTAACTCAAACCTAATTTATCAGAAGGAAAAATCCTGGAATTAAAAATCACATGTTTTAGATAAATTTTTTAATTTGAGAATTCTAATAATACACTATCTATATATAGTTGATGCCTCGTTGACATCAATTTACTAAATAATACTTAATGAATTTTACCGATTTGATTAGAACCCTTCATCAATTATAACCTTTTTGTTGGTAGTCTTTTTTTGAGAAGTCAGTTCTTTACCTAAACACTAATATTAAAAGTTTAAATCTAAAGAGAAAATTTAACTCAAAAGACTAATTATTTAATGGGAGAATCCCTTAACTTATAAATTATATAAGTCACTTTTTAGAGGAGAATCTCCAATTCAGATTTCTAAAAAAAAAATATTAATCAATTATTAATATTACTTTTTCCCTCTCATACATTTTAAAATATTCACATAGGTATTAATACAAAGAGTATCCACATTTTACATAATTTGTAGCAACTGTCATTAAGAAGATTTATTTTTGAATCATGTATGATTCAAAGGAATATACATATTAATTAATAACCGTAGAGTTAGATAGTTCTACTAATTTAAATTAAGAGTTAAATAAGTTAAAAACATATGAGTTTAAACTTTAACAAAGGAGAAAATAGTCAAAATACTAACATAAGCCTATCTATAAACTAATAAGAAAAAAATAATAAAAAGGGTAAAATTATTATATGATGAAATGCTAAGTAGAAGAGGAAGCTTAATTTATAAAACAATTATGTCTATTCTAGCTATTAATTAACCACGCAAGATGTGGAATGAGAAATGTACAAGAGAATAGATTAGTAAACAAAAGCAATGAGAAGAAGGAGTCACACACTTCAACCTAGCACGTGCATTTATATGGAATTAACTACATATACCTTGCTACATAGAATGAACAAAACATAATTTTTTACATAAAATAAAAATAATTTATGGAGTAGTTCAAATATGAATATAAGAAAATTAAGGTTATTATTACCACTTATTCTAGCTTTTACAACAATGATTTGTCAACCAGATACGATTATATATATATAACTTAATCATAAATATTCATCCTTAAAGCATAACTCAAGAGGTTGAACTCATCCTTAAATCAAATACTAACTACCGGCATAACATTACCAGCTAACATTTCTCAACCAAAAAAAATCAAAATGATTCAAAAGCAAAATATAGCATAGCCATATACTTACTAAAATGCATGCATTGTTTTAAATCTCAGTTTACAACTGCATTTGTGGCCAAAAATTAGATGACTTTGAAGACCCTGCAACTACAGTTGTGGTAACATCAACCGCATTACGCTACAATATTAAGAATCACAATGCATCTATAACTCTGTAACTGCAATTTAAAACCATGTCTGCATGTAGGTACGCACTCACCTTGGCTAGCGATGTACTAAAATACAATGAGCTTTGGCATATTGATCCATGGATCACACCAATTAATAGTTGTTCCTTTTGCTTCATAGAATCAACAATGAGCTTCAAGAACGATCGCCGCGGCAACCCTTATTATCATGTTGGTTACCATTGTGATTGTTATCCAAATCAAGAAGCTTGGAACTAAATGGCATTGGAAAAGGTCTAACAGCAGGTGAATTGAATGAGTGAAAAGATGGAAGGAGTGGATGAGTCATAGCTTGAGAAGAAGAACTAGATGAGTTTATGAACTGAAAATGGTTGAATTGTTGTACTCTTGGATCATTTTCAACTGAATTTGCTGTTGTCATAAAAGGATTACTTAAAAGTGATGATGATGATGGTGTAGAAGAAGAAGAAGAAGGTCCAAACAATAATTGTGAAGTAGATTGTTGTAGTGGAAAAGAAAATGGAAATTGCAAACCATTTCCACTACTTTGATTTGGATCTACTTGTTGTGATTGGAACAATCCATGGCTTCCTCCAAATTGAGATAAAGACAAATTAGAAGGTTCTAAATGGTAGTTGTTATATGACATAGCATTATTGTTAAGAAAACTTGGTAAAGTAGAATGAGTCTCCATAGGAAAAAGCTTTTGAGTTGAAGTTTGTTGAAAATTATTGTAACTAGCTTCATGATTTTCTTCTTCATTTGTTTTGATCCACTTACCCTTTTCAACAAAGTACTCTCTTTCAACTTCTTTCCCTTTATTACCAACCCTTGAATCCATTTCCCAAAACTTTGACCTTGCCATGAGATTTTGAATCCCAACAAATGATGAACTAGGATCATACAAAGGACCAAGTGAAAGTTCATGAGAAGCACTAGTAATTGATTCATGAAAAGGAAGTAGGGTTTGTGGATGATGAAATTGTGAAAAACCTTGAGGGAATTGAAGTGGAGGGAGTTTATCAATGTCAAATTTTGTTGCTTCAAGTAACCAATCAATTACTTTACTTGGTTGTCCTAAACCAAGTTTGTCTTGAAGATCATATAATTGAATTGCTGTTGGAACTGAAAGCCTAATTCTTCTATCTCTTAAACCTCTTATAGTGCAAACTTTGCTATGCCTATCTTTTCCACCAAATGTACGAGATACTCTCACAATTCTTGGATTTCTTAACCCTGTTGATGACCATTGTCTTGAAGTAGAAGCTGCCTTTGAAATTTTTTCAATACTATTATTATTGCTATTTTCACCTCCCTCTTGCTTTGCTTCATAACCTTCCCTTGAACTTGCCATTTTCTTCTTTATTTCTTAAATCATTTTCTCCAATATATATGGTGCTAGTACATATATATATCCCTATGACAAACAAAAAAAATTTAAATTAAATTATCTCGTGGCATAGAAATTTGTGTTATAATAAACTAAAAAAATATAATACAAAAATTATTGCACCCTTAACTGTATATGAATGATTCACATGTTTTAGTTATTTGTTGATAAAATAAGGATAATATAAAATTCGAGAGGAAAAAGTAAGGTTTTGAAAGTAGAATAGACATGGAAGATCTCTACACATAACTGGATCAGTTTGTCTTTTCATCCAAAATTGAAGGAAAAGTTAAAACAATTCTTTTTTTTTTTTTTTTACTTGATAAATTTTGAAACAAAGTTGAAGCAAAAATAGTTTTTATTTTTTGGTAAAAAGATGAGAAAAGTGAGAAGCATGAGGATAATAAGAAGGCAAACTTACTTGTGAGAGAAAAATTGAGGAAGCTATTTTGATTATTCTGTTCTATGTTTTTTCCACCATAGCTTAGCTAGAAAGAGAAGAAAGAAATGAATTGGAGTTGCAGCAACTATATATATATATTAGAAATACCCTAAAATGAAAGTATTTCCCAAATGAGCACCTAAATGTTAATTATTTGAGAAGATGCTTCTCCAGCCTTAGATTTCAACCTATTCCTTCAAGGGAATAATAAATGATTTAAATTACTAAAACTGAGACTTTTTGTAAAGTAGTGATGTTGGAATTTTACGGCATACATGTACGTAAAAGCAAATGTAAATAAATAAAATATATATATATTGCTTTTTTGATTAATTACTTGGCATTCTTCAGAAGTGACACATCAACCAAACTGCTAGTGGTATATAATTCCTCGATTTGTCATATTTATTCTGAACAATCACTGACTTAATCATTAACTTTTTATCAATATGTAATTATTCAATGGTGTGAGAAGCTTCAGTAAGCAGCAAGTTTCAATATATTTGACTACGAACTGCTGGCTCAAAGGGAGAAAGATATAAAAAGAAAGGAAAAATCTTTTAACTTGAGTCTATTATATTTCTTTCATTATTTATTATTATTATTATTATTATTATTATTATTATTATTATTATTATTATTATTATTATTATTATTATTATTATTATTATTATTATTATTATTATTATTATTATTATCAAAGTTTAATTTTTTTAAACCAACGTACCAAGTATACTAACATAACACAATATTTACTGTTTTATAAAAACATCTCACATTTAAATATGTCATGATATTATATTTAAAAAAAATATTAATTAAAATGTTCAAATAATAGATATGATAAATTGTCAATATAAAATTATTTTATATATTTATAAAACAAAAAATAAATTTTATTAATTATTATTATTGGTTCAAATTTAATAATCATATATTAACAAGTAAAACACATTAATTTATACTGTATAATCGTCTAGAGTAATGTTACATCATAATACTGTTTTTTTAAATATATATCTAATTATTCATAATGATATATAACTCGTATTTCTGTAATAGTATTTTTTTTTTCTTTCTGAACTAACCAAACAATTTATATATGAAAATCTTTTTCGACTACATATTTAGATTATATAATAGCATATATTAAATAGTAGTATATATGCTGTACAATAAAAATACTAGT
This sequence comes from Cicer pinnatifidum, assembly GCA_037974775.1. Taxonomy (NCBI): domain Eukaryota; kingdom Viridiplantae; phylum Streptophyta; class Magnoliopsida; order Fabales; family Fabaceae; genus Cicer; species Cicer pinnatifidum. The sequence goes on from JBBPBR010000004.1 coordinate 132,684, forward strand.
ATATTTATTTATATATTCTTGATTACAGTTAGAGGTTATAAGAGTTAGATTTATAGCAAGTTAGAAATGAGTAAATTAAGTGGGATATGTTGTGGAAAAAACTGGAGTTGATCTTAAGCCTTAATTATTTAAAAAATATGTGGTGTACGCTATTTGAGTAAGATCAGTTGGATTATCTAGATGTTATAGATATATCATAGCTAGCTATAGCTGCGCTATAGATGAGGGACCAATTACTTAGGTTCTTAAAAGCATCACTCAAATTATAGATAATAGGACCACAGGCAGATGGCAGTAAGATTTGTCCAGCAAAACTTGGACGATCTCTCAATTTCATTTCTGTAACAAACTTTCGTTAGTTTAATTACTAATTAATTACTTTGTGCTAATTTATCAAGAATTTTAATACCATCGCTGTATGCAAGACTCAATAAATTTGGCATATTAGCTAGTGCTGCTAGTTTCTTAATCCAGCTCTCTTGCAATTAGGAAATTCTATGTATTTATTCAATCAGGACATTGATATTTAATTAACATTAGTCATTTGATCTTATTTAGAGATTATCGATATCTCAATTACGTGATATTTTTTATTGTTAATTTCCTTAATAATCTTCCCACATATATCTTTAAATATGTATATGGAGTACTTTACCAAGGCAATTAAGAAAAATTCTAATAGAAATTATTCACTGCAAGAAAAAATTAGCTACAAAATTTATTAATGTGTCTCGAATTCCTCTATTACTAAATTTATTTACAGATTTACAAAATATTTTTGTTTTTATAATCTAAATTTTCTTTACTAATCCATATATTTTTTAGATGACTTTTTAATGAACAGCATGCCTCCTCCTTACAAAGTTACAATCCCATCTAAGTAGTTACCAACAAGATCTGAACAGCGACTTGCCCACGTTGTAAGAGACAGACTACATTCAGTTAGATATTAATTTAACAAATTAGATTTTCTATACATCTTCAGTCCAATTACAATTTTAAAAGTTGCAAACATGAGAAAATTAAGAATAATGGATTTTCTCTAAACAAATTCCTTAATGAAGTTAACATTCTTAATTGCTTAATGGTCCAATTATGTACTTTACTAATTTTAATAAAATATTATCGTTATATAATATTGATCTAATCCAAAGACAGTATAAAATTTATTTTTGACAAAAATAATAAATGTTCACTTTTAAAGATACATCACACATCCATTATTTTAAACCTCTCTCTCTCTCTTTTTATATATATATAAATAGACACCTCATTTTCGAAAATAAAGTATTTATAGAGAATGATGACTATAAAAACACTTTCTTTCTTTACTTTTGTAAATCAAATTTTATAAGTTATATTATAATAAATGAGTATTGTTGAAATATATAATATAAAATTATTGATTAAGATTTATTTATAATTTTTTAGATGTTAAATATTATAATTAAAAAATTAAATATGAGTAATGTACACAGACGGAAAAAATTTAAACACCGAATTAAGATGTTCCATTCTAGAGAGAATGTGCTCTTTTATATATATATATATATATATATGCTACTTGCACAAGCTATATATGCTAAAAAAACATTAAAGGACAAATAGGAAACTTTAATGGACAAGAAACGTTGGAAATGCTGGGGAATGAAAGGGTAAAGGACTGCAAAATTTTCCTTCCAAACTAAGCAATAGTAACCTAATTTTGTATTTATTGACTATATATTAAAAACACGGTAAAGAGAATTATATCTCATAAATGATTTTTATTACAAACTACAAAACAGTTTTTTATTCGAAGTACACAGTTTTAATTAAAAAAAAATCTTATTTAGAAAAAAATCTTGATTTAAAATTTGCTACGAAGGAATAAAAACTCTTTAAAGTGATTATTTTCTATAAAGAAAACCTCTAATAAATGAGTGCTATATATTGACCAGAACAACTTCCAGTGTACTATGAACTTTCACAATTTTTTGGTGGAGATTCCTATATTTTTTAGTTTTTTTCTTACTCATTTTTTTGTAATTTTTTTATATAAAAAAACGCCTAAGTGCAAAAACAATAAATGATTACTAACATCTCAACTATGTTATCCTCAAAAACCAACGATCAATTGCGTAGAATGCCGACAAAATATAACAAATCAAAAAGAGATACACAAGTAAGTGGAGATTATGCCAAAACCCAAACAAGAAAATAATACATATTTTATTTTCTGTAAAATATAATCACTAAATAACTGAATATCAAAATTACTTATTTTATTATCTATAACAAACATATCCATGATATTTATTTCCCATTTATATAATTTTTCTTTTTAACTGTTCACATTATTATTAGTGTGAAAAGCCAAGAGTTCATTTACTCTAGGAAAATATTTTCAATTTAATTTTATAATATTTGTATTAATTTTACTAGTTAGTAAAGAAGTAAAATAGTTTTTAAACAAGTAACTTACATTTTTAAAAACAATAAAAATATTAAAAAATTATTTTATTATTTTCATGTATCTTTAATATATAACTAATATTTTATCTTCTCCCAATGACAATAAATCTTTTAAAAAATCTTTCGACTTGGTAAAATAAGCAATATTTAAAAAAATGAAAATATAAAATATTTATAATATATATAAATTACTCAGAGCCGATTGATTTAAAGAGGACGCCACTAAAATCTTTGCTTTAAACCTCTCCAAAAATAACTTATTTATCATAATTATGATATGTCTATGTTCGTGTAAAATATATTTAAATCTTAAATGTTTTATGTCTCTTTTGTATCTCATTATTG
>JBBPBR010000004.1:139528-168332 GCA_037974775.1 Cicer pinnatifidum
TGTATATAATTTTCAAAATAGAGTATATTGGTTTTTTTTTTCTTCTTAAAATTGGGGTATTGAAAAAAAAAACCTACGTATGCTTTGTTCATATGTTTGGAGAGAAAAAAAAAATCTAAACAAAAAAGATTTCTTTGACGGTTGTGTTTTTATAAAATAGTAAGAGAAATTTGTCTTTAAAATGCGAAGGTCAACATGCGTTAATAGCTTGCATTTCATTATTTATGATATTTGTCTTTAAATCATCATCCATAGCATATGCATTTGAGAACTGTAAAAGGATGAACACAACGAAAAACACAGGGATAAGGAGAAGATTGAGAAGATACAGGTAGGGGAAAAGAAAATATTTGTGATATATATAGCCATATTTGTTGAGAAATAAAACGAAAAACGTTTATTGAAAGAGGAAACATAACGATGAGGGCGTGGAGGAAAACGAAGGGTGAGACAAGGTATGTCAGATACTATGGGACACATGGGACAACTTAAAGGCACAAGGCAAAAGGAAGAAGATGAAGAGTTGTGGTTGAGGAAGAGAAGAAAATTTTTAAAGACAAAGAGAAAGAGAGGAAAAAGGTTTTTAAAGAAGAACAAAGGATAGTAAGAGGATTTTGAAAAACAGAGGAAATGAAGATAATTTTGAAGAATAGAGGAGAGGAAGAGAATTTTGAAGACTATATGAGAGGAAGTTAATTTTGAATAAAAAAAAGGAGAGGAAGGGAAAATAAAAGTCGACAAAAAACAAAACAGAACAGAGGATATAAACTAGAAGGTCAGAAAAATGATAACATTTATTAAATTCATAACTAACATTACACTTGTAAAATATACATATTACATTACAACAACAATACTTGTTACAAAAAGGGTTTAAAAGGAAAAACAAAAATCCTAAGATCTTTCTAAGGGTATCTAAACTAGATCCATTAATTTATTTTACATTTTAGGTTTGAATCACCAATTCTAAATACATAAATAATATAAGTTTCTTTATTTAACATCTTCAATAAGAGTTTTCCTTCTTTGAACATTCATCTCATGCAGTGATGACAAAGTTTGAAGTTCAAAGTTCAGGATCCTATCTTTTGACTTGTCAGATGTAACTAAAGAAAAAGAAATGACGTAGTCTTCCCTTTTCTCTAATTATTTTGAATTATCTGGTGGGACTTTATCTAAATATACATTTAGAGATATAATATTCCAATGACAAATATTTGATAAGATTGTTGGTGCTCCAACCTTTCTTGGTTATTACTTTCATATTTCCATTCAATCCAGAAGATTTAAACAAAATGAGACACAAGTCTTTCAATGCTCTTTTCTTACTCTATCCTTGTAATTAAGGTACTTAGTGAAAGAAGGAGAAATTGATACCCTAGGGTTCTTCAAAGTGGTCCTTTGAATGCATTTTGTGAGCTTTTTTGTATAATCTATCTTGTTGACTATAGTTCACAAATGTAACGATTTCAAGATTTCTGAATATTTCACCATTTAGGTAGAGCAATTCATATTTTAAGAAAATCCTGAAGTCTTTATGATAGAACAATGTGACTATTTAGGAAAAGGAGAGACTTAATAAAGAATTAGACATAAACTAATTTTTCCTAGAGATTTTCCATTTTAAAACGTTTTGGATGAAAAAATAAAAATTTGAGTTGGCCGAGAAAACCTTTTAACGAAAATGATGATTTTGGAAAACACTGGAGAAAGAATATGTTTAAATAAGCATTGAGGAAATATCAAAAGCATAGATTTTCGATAGTGATTCTATTACGACTTAAAATTTCGAGTGTTTTTCGAATTGAATAGAGTCGCCACCAAAGTTTATTTTAAGATAGAAAAAACATTGAAAAACTCTTAAAAAAAAAAAGAATAATTTTATTTGAAACCAAGTTTTTAGTTCGGGAGTCGATTATGCGTAGGGAAGATATTAGAAACCTACTACATCTCTTAAAAAACCGTTACCTATATAATTGTGAAAAATAAGTGTTAACTTTTATATATTTGTTTCTTCTTTTAAAAATGCAAATATATTTTTTTTTTGTGAAAATAAACTAGAGATAAAAGTGTATTTAAAATGTAGAGAAAAAAAGTAATTTTATTATTATTATGCTTGACAAGAGTGCGATTTTTCTCCTACGCATCTCCTAGTGCGATGGATAAATTCAAGCTACATAGTTCTTGAATAAAAAATACGGATGTATTGATTGCTTTTAAAGAAAATGCATTTGGTTACAATAAAATAATTGGATAAAAAGAAATTATTGATTTGATGAAAGAAAGTAAAATCTTGAGTCTGATAAATTGATTTTGATGAGAATGTTTTGTTATTTATTTGGATTTTGTTAAGAAAGTTTAATATCACCAATTTATCACAGCTCAGCCATCTTGAATTATCATTGACAAGATTTCACATCTCAGTGGGTCTTATTCTATTAAAAGGATATTTATTATTTAGAGTTTAAGATGATCAAGTTGTCGCAACTTAGACATCTTAAAACCAAGCTTGACAAAATGTAATATTTCAACCATTCTTTTTAGCCACATTCAATTTGGATAACATGGATTTTCAATTTTCTAAAGACGATAATGATAAACCTAAAAATGAATTTTGAATGTCTATAACTTTAAAGGTGGTTGATTAATAAAATAATAAGATGACAATTATTATATCATAAAGGAATAAAACTAAACGAATTGAATGAAACTTTTAAGAAAACTGAAATGTTTATATATCATAAAATAAAATTCAAATTAAAGGTATAACACTAAACAAAACTATAAAATTATTACAGAGATGAGTTTAAAAGTAGTTACCACACAAGTTGAATATTTGCTATAATCCTTGATTTGCTCTGATTGTATTCGATTTTTGTTTTGATCAGTTGTTGTATTCTTGTTTAACTCATTTCATACTTCATTTATCTTGCTAACAAAAACTCTTACTAGCTTAAAAAAAAATTAAAACTAGAAACTCTAACTCCTTCCTCTAAGGAGGAATTTGTTCTTAATTTATAGACAAAAATGATTAATCTTTGTATCCACGGGATATAATTGAGTTATGGATTATTTCTTGTTTTTGCATAAAAATTGGATTTGTTAATCTAAGTCTAGAAAAAAGTGTATACACTTTTTAATTGCTTGTATGCATGGTATAAGTTGTAGCCATTTTAGGGGGAAAAAAAGCAAAAAGGGCAAAAAAAAATGGTTGGAAAGATGGCTTGCACACAAGGAAAAATTGCAATTTTTTTAGGAAAAAAAAAAAAAGAAAAGCAAAAGAGCCTATAAAGGGTTAGACAGATTGTGTGTGCAACTGTAAAGGTGAAAAGCAAGGAGGCTGGAAAGATGGAAGAAAATGTTAATGCCGCCCAAAAACAAAACCAAAAAGATAAAAAAAAAAAATAAAAAAAAAAATAAAAACAATAAGAACTAAGAGGGAGCCAGAACTACAACCAGAGAATACTATCAGAGGCAGAAACGAATCTAAAGGTAGAACCAAGGGATGCCACCAAAAGTAAAACCAGAACCAAAGGATACCACAAAAGGTAGAAACAGAAGCAGATTCGGAGGATACCATCAAAGGCATAAACCAAACTAGAAGCATAACCATAGGATACCTTCAGAAGCAAAATGGAAACTAGAGGAAGAAGTAGAGGATACCACAAGAGGCAAAAACAGAACCATAGACAGAAACATAGGATATCACTAGAGCCAAAAATGAAACTAGAGGCAGAAACAAAAGCATAACCAAAGGATACCACCAGAAGTAGAAATGGAACCAAAGGTAGAAACGAAAGTAGAACCAGAGGATTCTACTAGAGGCAAAAACATAACTAAAGGATACTACTAGAGGTAGAAAGGAAACCAGAGGAGGAGCCAGAGTTAGGACCAGAGGGTACTACTAGAGGCAAAAGCGAAACCAGAGGTAGAACCAAAGGTAGAAACTAAAGAGAAACTAGAGGATTCTACTAGAGGCAAAACCAGAGAATACCACCAGTGGCAGAAACCAAACCAAAGGCAGAATTAGATGATACCACCAGAGGTAGAAATGGAGGCTACAACTAGAAAACTTTTTCTAATTTGCTGGACAAAATTGGGGTACTACATGATCGATTTTTTTTTCTTCCAAAAAGAGCATAGGAGATATGAACAAGGGTATGACACCACGAACCTAGACATAAGGAGCTACACAGACATACATTACGACAAATAGCAAAACATAAGCACACAAAACAAGAGCATATAATTTAAGACAAAAAAGTGCATACAAAAAGTAATGAAATAAAGTGCAAAGTGAAGGTGCAAACACGAAAAGAAGGGGATTGAATTGTGTTTGAATAAGTTGATAATTTTTTCATTATTTGGTTAAAATTGTTCATACTTGATGTTTACTTAGAGTAGAAGCAATAAAAAAACGAAGGAGTGCACGAATAAAGTGACACGAGTAATTTATCCTGGTTCATCACTAACTTGGCTACATTAAGTCCCTTCACATAGAAGGATTTAATCCACTTATTTAACAACTTGAATTACAAAGCACCTGACCCTCCAATCTAGTCTTCTCAAACAGTCTGAAAACCCCAGACTTTTGATAAACACACACACACCTTGACTCTACCAGCCAAGTCTTTTCCACATAATCTAACAACCCCAGATTTGTTCAAGGCACACTAACACCACTGTCGGGTTTGAATACAAAGGTTTGGAACTTGAGTAGTTGCTTGTATCAAGCTGCTTATAACAATAATCTTCCTCTTTGATCCGAAAACGAAGAAAAACGGTATTAGGGATTCAAACACAAATCTCCCCGTTTCATCTAGATCTAAGCTTCGTTTCGCGAAGAGATAGAAGGGAAAGTTGCTCACCGCTGCGCTACGGTGCTAGGGGACCAACTTTGGAAGCGACGTTGCGAGCGGAAATTTTTCCGGATTTACTCGCGGTACCGTAAATCGACGTTAAAGCTAACGTTAAGGTAAGGGCTCCTTCCAAACTTTTAGTTTGCATTTAGGGCCTTATCTGTGGTTGTGTGGAAACGAATTTTGTTAGGGTTGGAGTATTGATTTGGGAAAAAGGGAATCTAAGGCTTTATGGGTAAAACTTTAGAGTTAGGTTTTGGTTATATTGATGAGTGTTTTGTGGAGAATGAATTTAAACTCATTTATGTATGATTTCGAGTATATGAAACTTGTTGTGTGTGAGTGATGGATTGTGTTAATTTGTGTCGTCGTACTTGGCGTGTTCTTACTTGATGGTTGTTGATTGATGTGATTTGGTGTGAATCGTTGATGGATTTGGATTGAATTGGATAACATGTTTGAGATGTGTTCTGTGTGGTTTGTGTGGAAAAATGATTTTGTGTGAGTTATGGATTGAATGTGAAAGTACGTTTGAGTTTGTTTTGTGTGGAATTTGAAAACCATTAAGTTAAACGAGTATTAAGAATGGGGAATCTCTTAATGTCTTGTTTACTTAATGTGTGTTTGGGAAAAATCGTTTAAGTTAAATGAGAATTAAGAATGGGGAATCTCTTAATGTCTTGTTTACTTAACTTTTGTTTTAGTAAACTGTGCAGACCCGTGATAGGTGGCACCTCGGTAAACAGTACGGGCCCGTGATAGGCAGTACGTTTATGGTTTACGTTTTTGGTAAGTTGTGCAGACTCGTGATAGGTGGCACCTCGGTAAACAGTACAGACCCGTGATAGGTGGTACGTTTACGACTTACGTTTTTGGTAAATTGTGTTTGTCCGTGAGAGACTACACCCTGGTAAAGTGTGTTCACTTAATGTTTGTTGTGGAAATCGTTTAAGTCAAATGAGTGTTAAAAATGGTGAATCTTTTAATAATTGCATTTGCTTAACGATCGTTGTGAATGGAGTCAGTATACGCTCATGCATTTTCATGCTTTTTGTAAATCGTGCAGACCCGTGATAGGTGGCACCTTGATAAATAGTACTTTGGCCTGTGATAGGCGGTACATTTATGATTTACGTTTTTGTAAATTGTGCAGACCCGTGATAGGTGGCACCTCGGTAAATAGTACTTTGGCCCGTGATAGGCGGTACTTTTACGATTTACGGTTTTTTGTAAATTGTGCAGACCCGTGATAGGTGGCACCTTGGTAAAGAGTACTTTGGCCTGTGATAGGCGGTACATTTACAATTTACGTTCTTTTTAGTAAACCGTGCAGACCCGTGATAGGTGGCACCTTGGTAAACGGTACGGGCCCGTGATAGGCAGTACGTTTATGGTTTACGCTTTTTAGTAAATCGTGCAGACCCATGATAGGTGGCACCTCGGTAATTGGTACTTCGGCCCGCGATAGGCGGTACAATTATGATTTACGGCCCTTCGAGGAGGGTTTTGGTTTGGAATTCCGAGTCCATGCATTTTGGCATATACGCATTGCATTAGGGTGCTTGGCACACGAGTCGTGGTTGATTCAAATTATGATTGTGTTGATTTTGCTAAGTGTTATGTTTTGAAACTATGTGCAAGTGTGTTTGATTCAAATTATGATTGTGTTGATTTTGCTAAGTGTTATGTTTTGAAACTATGTGCAAGTGTGTTTGATTCAAATTATGATTGTGTTGATTTTGCTAAGTGTTATGTTTTGAAACTATGTGTAAGTGTGTTTGATTCAAATTGTGATTGTGTTGATTGTACTAAGAACTATGTTTTGGAATTGTGTGATGGTATGTTAGATTGCAAAACCATTTCGAAACTAATGTTGTTGTGGTGATTGTGTTATAATTGCCAAGTGTGGATGTTTGGGAAGTGTGTGATAGCGTGTTTGATTGCAAAACCATTTCGAAACTTAAGATGTCGTGGTAATTGGGTTATAATCGCTAAGTGATTTGTTTTGGAGTTTTGTATAAGTGTGATTGATTGCAAAACTATTTCGAAACTCAATATGTTGTGGTGATTGTGTTATAATTACTAAGTTTGATTGTTTGGATTTGTGGGTAAGTGTTGATTGATTTCGAAACCTTTGGAAAAGCTGAAAAATGCTGAATTTTGCTGTTTTTCTGCTGTTGTCTGATGTGTATTCGAATACAGCAGGCTGTATTCGAATACAGACATGCTGTTTTGCCACTGACTTGCTGTGTAGTCGAATACAGACTGTTGTAGTCGAATACAAACATGCTGTTTTGCCACTGACTTGCTGTGTAGTCGAATACAGACTGTTGTAGTCGAATACAGACATGCTGTTTTGCTGCTGAATGCTGAAATAGCCTTGTATTCGAATACAAAGATGTTGTATTCGAATACAGCAGTGTTGTTTTGTTAAAAACTTCATTTTTCAACCTTGTTTATGAATTTTTAGCATATGGAAACCCTTTTAAGGTGCATGCTAAGTTGAAAAGGTATTTTGTGCATTTAAAAACTTAAATGTTATGTGTTAACTGTTAATTTCGGTTGGTGACCCTTTACAACTATTGTGGAAATCTGGGCTTTTCCCTCAGATGAGAGTCAGGATGATCCCACCGGTTCGTATCCTCCGGACGGGAATGTGGATGGGAGTGCTTGACTGGAGCTACGTTAGGAGAATCTCACGGGGCGCGTGGAGATTACTCAAGGCGTATAGTTTTTTTGTTATGTATAGAATGATCAGACTAGGTTGTCACTCAGGACACATATGTCTTTCTTTTGGGCTACCTTTTTGTTAAGTTGAAAGGATGTACCTGTACTATTGTTGACCTCAGGACATGCTTTGGATTTATATTTTGAAAAACTTTTCCGCTGCTTGTAAATTATTATGACTTAATTATTTACCCAAAGGTGTTTCCTTATTTATTTTCTCTGTTTTATTTTAATTTCTTTTGAAAAAAAAAATACACCCTCGCTTTAAAAAACGGGGTGTTACATTAACAAACTGACTCTGGAAGAGCTTATGATTTCACTCAAATCACATGAGATTGAACTAGTTTAAGATAAACCAAAGAAGAAGTCAATATCTCCGACTCTCAAATCCAAAGGAAATAAAGCAAATTCCCAGGCTCTGTAAGCTAAGTAGAACTGATAAAAAAGTGAAATAGATAAATAGAGTGAAGACTCAGATGATGAAGATCTATCATTCATATCAAAGAAAATTCAACGCATGTAGAGCAATAGGAAGAAATCATTTCCCATAAAAAGATTTAGACGGCCAACAAATAGAAGAGAAAGAAAACAAAAATCAGAAAAGAAGAAAGTTATCTATTATGAATACAAAGAGCCAAGACACTATAAAATCAGAGTGTCCTAAGCTTAAAATAAGACACTCAAAAAGGAAATACTTCAGTAGAAAGTAGAAAAGTCTTACGGCTGTGAGGAATCACTCTAATGAAGATGAAGAGCAAGAAAACATGTCCATGATTGTATATGTTTGCTCTGACTCTGACGCTGACAATGAATTTGTTGATGATGAACTTGAGGTATTATATGATCAATCTCATATTGAACTTATAATTACATTAAATGAGTATTTGCACAAAAATCACAATGTTTCTTCAAAGCTAAATAATTTCTTAAATGCTTATTCCATCTTAAAAAATAAGTACAATTCCCTTGAAAATGATTTTCAAAACATAGAAAGGGAAAAGAAGACTCTAAAGGTTAATGTTTCAACAACATCAGAGGAAAATGTCCTCACGCCTATTGGTCCTGGGTAAGGACTTAATTAATGAATTTAAGTTGTTCATATAATTTTTTACCCATGATTTTTTTATATGATTTAACTAATGATTTGTAATACTTTATTTTTATATCTTTATTCCTTCTGTAGAATATGCAACTGCTATAACTATTGTATTGAAGCCATTGAAATAACAAAGAATAAAGATCTGAATGATTGTCATCTATTTTTTTTTTTTGTCTATAAAATTTTTGTACATGGAAGGTCGAGCATGAGCTACATGTATATGGATATTTTTAATAAAAGATGTGATGTCCCTCTCTCTGATTTGCAACAAGATATGCGTAACTGGATAAAATGTCTCGCATATGTTGGAGAGACCATTTGAAAAACATTGTACGAGTATTGACAATTAGATGAAATTTTTTTAAAAAAAAAATATTAAATAAAGAAATATAAAAAAATAAAAGCATCAGAGAGCGGAAATATCACTCACACAAGAGCTTCCATTAATTTTCAAGAAACTAGACGCTAAATGGTATAAATAATTTATTTATTAATTATTTTATTAATGTAATTATTTACTTTGTTTCTTCAATTATTTAATTATTATTTTTCTTTGTTTCATATTATTTTAGGAGAATGAGCTCGGATGACCGGTCAAAGATTAAAAAATTTCCATTGCTATCCATAAAAAAAGGGTACATGTGAATTTAGTTTTTATCGTACTAAGAATGTTGATGTACGCATAGTTTTTTAAATTTGATTTACATATGTAATTAATTTTTATTTTTATTATAATATTATCTCTAATTATTTTGTGATATGATTTTTTTTATATTTATACAATATTATAACCAAGCTAGGGATGAAGTTCGTGCGAGACATGCAAATCTTCCTTCTCAAAGTCGGCCTAATCCAAAAGAGATGAGAGCTATTGAGCACATGAAGTGGGTGGAGGGGATTGGAGGAAAGAATAGAGGTCGTGTGTACGATATTGACTTCCAATCTAGTACATTGAAAAAAGGACCAGCATGGTTGTATGTTGAGATGCAATTCAGGCTAAAATTGATAGGGTTAAACAAGGGATGGAGCAAACACATCTGAAAAGTCAACAATCGATGCATCAAGAACATGAGGAATCAATGTAAAGAGTTGTTGGGACTATTATAAAGATGAAGGAGGAGAAAAGGAAAGAGTTTGAGGTTAGATTAAGGAAGAGAGTGTGATGGGATATACTTAGGAACCGGTCTTTCCATCCAATAAAGATTCAAATTCGCATTATAATTTATTGTTGTCTTTTACACAATTTTGTTTGAAGAGAAATACCTACCATCCCAATTGAAGAACAGTTAGACATAGAAATTGCACATGTCATTCTTATTGACAAAAATGAGGCAATTGATGCATGGTCTACTTGGAGGGAAAGCTAAACAGCAGAAACATCGAATGAGTGGCTTGCTAATAAACATATGAATTGATTGTTTATTATTAGTTTAGTAATTATTTTGGAATCTTTGCTAATTATATTGGAGTGAATGACTTTCTATTTTGTTTTCTATTTTGGTACATTTTCTTATTATGTTGGAACCTTGTATATTGGAACAAATGGATTTTTTATTTGTTTTATATTTTGAAACATTTGCTCATTATATATATTCCAATACATAGGTGATTTTCTTTCTATTTTATTGATGTGAAACTGTTGAAACACTATATTATTTATAATTTGGTTGTACAATATGAATGGAATCTAAGTTTAGAACGCAATCAAGTAACAAGAGAAAGAGAGTTCATAAACAAATGGTCTGAAAATGAGGATGAAGCATTTATTGATATACTGATTGAAGTTGTGAACAATGGTCTAAGAGGGGACAATGGATAGTTCAAAGAAAACACCTTAACAACGGTCAAGGAAAAATTTATGGAAAAGTTCCTTGAATGTGGAATTAAGGTAAAGCCACAGATTTAATCTGCAATGAAGAGGCTAAAGTTAGTTTATGGAACAATTTACTATATGTTAAATCAAAGTTCATTTTGTTGGGATGAATAGAAAAAAATAATTAAGGTGGATAGCGATGAAGTGTGGAAGGAATATGTGAATATTAGTGTTCATTAATTTATTTAAACTTCATATATTTTAGTGAGTTCCTTTAAGATTATTTGAAAATTTATATTTACCAACCAGATCATTAACTTAGTAATTAATAGTTTGTAAGCAAATATTATGAATAACTACTCTTAAATAGATTGGCAAGTTGTAACCATATGTTACCTATTATGAATATCTTTATGTTTAATTGTTTTTTCTACGAAGAAGTTTAAGGATTACAATTTTGTGTCTTGTCTTGGGACCAAATTGGCCTCATCTTTATTTTTGTCTCATCCCCGCAACTCATCGGGAAATCGGATTAAGGCACGGGGTATGGTCTAAAACACTACAAGAAAAAAAAAAGTTTTGCGGCGGTTGTAACTGCCGTAGTTTGATGTTTGCGACGGTTCTCCAACTGTCGCAGATTCTTGCGTCGCGAGGCTGTTTTGCGACGGTTAAAAAAATCGTCGTTCCTACTGTCGCAGATGTTTGCGACGGTTCTAACCGCCTCTAATAGAGTCTTTAAATAACCTACTTTTTGTTCTAAGATGGTATTGCGACGATTACAAACCGCCTCTAAGTACTTTTAGCGACGGTTACAAACTGCCTTTATATACTTTTAGCGACGGTTTAAACCGTCGCAAATTTGAATTTTTTGTTTTTTTATAATTTTTTTCCATTTTTTGTTTATTTAATTAAAACAAAAAATACTCAAATCTCATTTACATAACTAAAATACACAAATATAAAATTATAAATAAATCTAACTCATATAATATATTCAAAAGTAACAACCATACATTGAAATTAATCAAAACAATAAGTAAATTAGTTTAAATATTCAAAAACCAAAACATTAATAATGTGACTGAATGAAAAAAACAACATCAAACTTAGTTCATAATTCATCTAAATAGTTCCTAAATTCCTAATGATATTGTTCCATGATTAGACCAGCAACTAGACTCCGAAGAACGTCTTCTGTCTCTTGGCGATCCAATGTATGTCTTGCCTGTAGAAACATATAACTATATATTTTAAATTCAACATCACTTTTTCACACATACTTAAACTATAATATTAACATCAAACTAATTAAACTTAAACAAGATCAAATGCTCAAAAATCAAAACATGCAAATATCAAACTAATTTCCCGATTTGATAGTGATAATAAATAACTCAAATAAAATATTAAAACATCATCTATGATTTAATTACAACAATATAAATAAAACAAAATATTTGAAACTAATGGACATTATTATGATTAAGTAGTGTCTAGCAATACTCGAATTCAACAACAACAAATTAAAACAACAACAATCACTAGTGCAATTAAACCTAAAAGCTAACTCCAGAGGTAAGGATAATGTTTCCATATCTTTAGTCAATGTGAGATCTCAACACACTCCCTCACATCCAGAACTAGAAATCTAGAGTGTAAATGTGGGCAAAATAATTGAGATCTCAACACCCTTTTGCGCCATGATTGAACATTTAGAGCTTGGACATGTATTGATGGCCCAATAACAGATCTAGGATAGAACTAGATATCATATTAGAATTTAGACTTTAGGTCTAACTCAACCCCAAAAGTTAGTTCTAGAGGCGATGATTGTTGAATCCATATAAGGACTAATTTTGTTGTATCTCTAGATCATTGAGTCATACAGGCTTTGATACCATGTCATTAACCAACTATTCCAAAAGCTTAAACTATTAGGTGAAAATACGTGACTGGTATTTATATTATATCTCAAACACATATAACTAAAATCACTTCTATATAAAGTACACAAACAACTACAAGCATACCAACTGTACCTCCAGAACTCTAACATACCAATCATACCTCTCATTTGCATTTTGGTGGATTGATTTTCTTTCCTGTGTTGATGCACCGCATTTCTAAATGTTGATAACCCACCTACATGGGATTTTCCAGACAACCTTGTGTTTATCTCACTAGCGATAACAGCTGCAGGATTTTCTATAGCAAAGGCAATAACTTCAGGCCGTTTGCCACTATACTTCCTCACCATTTTCCTCAACAACTCAGACACAGTTTTTTCCATGTGTCCCAGTGGGCAATTTACAGGGCAACTTGAAAGAGCAGCATGGACAGCTTTATGGAGTGCATCCAACAACTTCCCTTTATCAAGCCATAGGCATTTTGTGGTAATCCTTATCTTTCCTTTTAAGGTGTTTTCAACGGAACTGTCTAAGTTTTGAGGGCGACATACTTCCATACTGTAAAACAATCAATATCAGCATGTGATTGAAAATGTTAAACACGAAATTGATTAACTGAGACTTGAAAAATCTACCTAATCACGATGATGCCATCTAAAGCGATTCTCAATCTTTCTTCAATGAAGAGTTCACTGGATGTACCAAATGCTTTGTCACCATCACTATACTTCAACTACATGACAAAAGGGAGGAAGTATCTCAGAAATATAAATCATAAATTTCTAAAAAAAGAGGCCAGTGGAATAGTTTGAGGGCTACAAACCTGAAAATTCTCTTTTCCAAGTGAAATAAAACCATTAGAAAGGACTCTTCTATTTATCAAATGTGAAACGCCAAGCATTTCTCCGTTCTTAATAACCTGGCGCATAAATCCCATCAGTTACTTCAATATTTTATGTAATAATTGATATGGCATGTTTATCTAAATCTTGTATGCTACTAGTTTCTCATCTATCCATAAAAACTTCCAATAAGGAGGATATAACTCACAACAGTGTGTTGGATTCCAGTTGACTTTCCAAGTAATTCATGCTCCTTCAAGAACAAGAGCTCTCCATGAATGGGAAGAAAATGTTGTGGCTTCACAATTCTAAGTACTTCCTCCTGCAAGAATATACATTTTTTTCCAATAAAATGTCATATCAAAGACAAAGCCATTCAAAATGAAGCATATTAGAAGAGAAATATTAGATTTAGTAAAGTGAAAATGCATCAAGACAAAGTAATTAGTTTGACAAGGCTTGATTCTGAAGCAAGTACTCATACAGTCATTATCTCATAATCCCATGTACCCAATACTAACCTGCTTCCTAATCCTAGGTCATCTGCTGGAATTAAGTACTCATACATTCATTATCTCAATCAAAATCAAGCAACAAAATAATACCTCAAAGCAACCACCACACTAAAAACCCCACTGCATATCCTCTCATCACCACATTAGTAGCAAAAATACAACTTAATTAAAAAAACACAACACCACAGCCAAAACAACAACAGTAAGTAGAATCAATTTTTCAAGCAGGCTTGCCACACAACACCACAGCCAAAACAACAACAGTAATAATATCATCATCCAAAAAAATCCAAACAAAATTATAGCAAACATTTTTTAATACAAAATTCTTGCAAAACTTTAAAACAAAACTTCAATTTCACTATATGATATCACACACTTAAATTCCAATTTTAATATCAAATTTGATCAAGTTTTAGGGTTACTAACAAACCATATATTGTGTTATGCAGTTGCAATAATGTTGCTCTGCACAGTCGCCAGAGACAGAGAGAGGAAGCATCGTCGACGCCGGAGATAGAGACGAGAAGCAACGCCAACGCAGGAGAGAGATTGATAGATCGGGATATTTGAGGGAGATTGAGAGTTAAGAGTTTTTTTTTTCTTCTCATTTCCCAGATTGCAAGTGATTTCGTTTTTCTACTTTGAGAGATTTGAGGGGGGTTAGTGAGATTTGGGGGATTTGAGAAATTTTAGGGTTTTGTAGAAGGCGGTACTAAGAAATGATGAGAACGCAGATTGTATAATAACAACGCATAATTGATTTTGTTTTATTTGAAGGGTGGCAGCGGTTGTCCAAAACCGTCGTAATGTTGGAGCGGAGGCGGTTCTTCTCTAACCGTCGCAAGCAAAGTGCCACAATTATCAGAATTTCTTGTAGTGAAATTTGGCTTCATCGAACATTGGGATTGGATAAGGAAAACACCAAATTCAACCTAACTCGTCTTTTGTACACACCTACTTTCAACGACCTCTGATAAATATTATATTACAACCTCACTCAAATTATTTTACGTCTGACAAAAAGTCAACTATCTAAAAGTGACAAAGACAACGATCTTATAAAAGTGACAAAGTTAACAATCTGATAAAAAGTCTAGTCAAACAATTGGGCCCAAAACTTTGAAGAAGTCAACAATTCAACATCCTCTATTCGCCAATAGTTGGATTTATCCTTTGATTGAAGAAATGCATGATATCATCTGAAAATGTAATCCTATGGTTTTCTTGTTGCTTCTTAAATATTGACTCAAGATCTCTGAAGATTCCATACAAGTCATTATTTGCATGTTTATTTCATACAATCCCAACAATGGTCAAAACCCCTATAACCAAAGTACCTCTATAACAACAAAGGTTAACTTTTGTGCAAGGAGGAAGTGAGAAAAAGAGCATTATAAGGTGGAAGTGAGAAAAAGAG
The DNA here is from genome assembly GCA_037974775.1 of Cicer pinnatifidum. Classification (NCBI taxonomy): domain Eukaryota; kingdom Viridiplantae; phylum Streptophyta; class Magnoliopsida; order Fabales; family Fabaceae; genus Cicer; species Cicer pinnatifidum. Next base: position 154,711 of record JBBPBR010000004.1, read on the forward strand.
CATTATAAGGCTTGTGCGTTATTTTGTCTGAATCTTTTGTATTGAATGGAAATCTAAAAGTAAAAATGAAGAAGGAATGAAGCACCTACAACCCTATCAAAGATATATCTTTGGATGATTATATCTTCAATTCTATATTTAGAGAAAGTCACATCTAACAAGTCAAAGATTATTAGAGAAAGGAAAGACTAAATCATCTCCTTTTCCTTACTTATGTTTGACAAGTCAGAAGATAGGCTCCCGAGTATGAAAACTTCTTCACCATTGTATCAGATGAAAGTTCAGAGAAGGAAGACACTTATTGAAGAAGATGTAAATAAAGAGATTTAGTTGATTTATGAAATAGGAATTGGTGATTCATGTTGGATACAAGTTGATTTTATACTTATAATTTTGATGATAGCAAAAGTAATTTATGATAACAATATATTTGACTTCAAAGAGTATGAAAAAAGATATGGTCAAAATTTGAAAAAGATTTGAAGGGGATTTGATCAATATTTATCTACAACAAAATATGAACATAATCAATCTAAAGAATTTACAAATGAAATTTGAGAAAACTACGAACAGAATCAATATGAAGAATTTACAAAATCAATATAAACATAATAGGAATAGAATCAATGTAAAGAATTTACAAACTCAGTCTGAACAAAATACGATTCATAATTAAACAAGGACTAAATTGAAGACCAAAGTTTTACTATAAATAGATACTCAACGCTGAAGAAGAAAGTCATCGAAAAGCATAGAAGAATAGTTGTAGAGTTCAAAGAGAGAAAAACTTGTTCGAATAAGATATATCATCCAAGTGTTTATCTTAGAGTGTGGGAGTTATTATTATTATCAGCTTTGTTAGATGCAAACACTTAAAGTTTCAATCTTCTGTATTCAAACCAATAGTGGTTTAGTTCATTCTTCAATCAGGGGTTGTTAGGTTTTTAAGAGAACATTTGGCTTGTAGGGTCAAGGTGGTGAGTTCCTCAAAAGTCTGGGATGGTCAGGCTTTTTGGGAAGACTGACTTTGAGGGTCATGTGCTTTGCAATTCAAGGTATTTAAATTAGGCGATTAAAGCCTTTTGAATGAGGAGACTGGATGTAGCCAATTTAGTGGTGAACCAAGATAAATCTTTTGTCGAATTATTTATGCTTTTATTGCTTCATGTCTCTAAATTTGATTGCTTCTTCTCCAAGTAAATCACCATAACTGAACTAGATTTTTATTTATTTATAAATTATCAAAAATTTATGAACATTGGCAAACATAATTCGGTTCACCCTTCTCGTGATTGCACCTTCAATTCAAACCAAATATATAATTTCAATTAATAGACCTGGTTTAGAAAACCATAGTATAAACCTTAGGATCTTTTAAATAAGAATCACAAATTGTCTTTAAAATAGTAAATACAACTCTGAAAACTGATATTACTGAACTTCAAACAGAAAAAGCAACTCTGAAAACTGATGTTGTTGAACTTAAGGCTGAAAATCTAACTTTGAAAAGTAATCACAGTTCAACATTAATTGAAAATACCACATGTAACTCTCATAAGCATTAAGAAGTATTTCAAGATTTTCTTGCTTATTGTATGGAAATAGCCAAATAAGCATTAAGAGGTATAGGATTTGAGGTAATGGTACCTAAACCTAAACCTATTCCCTATGATAAAAACAAGGAACCCAACCATGTCACTCCAAATTATCTTGTCCCATGTTAAATACAAGGAAAGACAACAAAAAAACTTTCAAGACTAACAAACCAGAACCCAACCAAATTTGGGTACCTAAGAACAAAATTGCACATCAAATTTGGGTACCTAAGAACCAAATTTGGGTACCTATGAACAAAATTGTCCTCGGCAATCAAGTTAAAACACCAATCCTGGTACATGGACACTGAATGCTCGCGACATATGACGGGAGAAAGATCTATGTTCCAAGAACCAACACTGAACAATTAAGGCACAATGACTTTTGGAGGAAAGCAAAAAGGCCAGATTATTGGTCAAGGTACAATTGGTAATGGTATTTCCTCTTCTACTAAAGATGCCTTGTTTGTTAAAGGTCTTAAGCATATTTTATTAAGTATTAGTCAGTAAGTGATAATAATTATGATATTATATTCAATCAAAAAACATGCAAGAAAATTAGTTAGAAATATGGATATGTACTCTTTACATGTCAGAGCAAAACAACATTTATAAGATAAATCTATTTAGTCTAAACCAACAAGAGGTTAAGTGTCTTATGTTAGTAAATGCAGAGAATTTGAAAAGGGTCTTAAAATGGTAACAATTAGAAGTGATCATGGAGGAGAATTTGAAAACAAGTTTTTTGAAAGCTTTTGTGATAAGAATGGAATCTCTCACAACTTCTCCACTCCTAGAAAACCCCAACAAAATGGAGTTGTAGAAAGAAATAATAGATCACTCCAAGAAATGGCTAGAATCATGTTAACTGATATGAATGTTGCAAAACACTTTTGGGATTAAGCAATTAATATTGCATGTTATATTCAAAATAGAGTCTTAATTAGATCTATATTAAATAAAACACCATATGAATTGTCGAAAGGTAAAAAGACTACCATCTCTTATTTAAACAATTTGGTTGTACTTGTTATATGTTGAACACTAAAAATAACCTTGGTAAATTTGATTCTAGATCTCAAAAGTGTACCTTCATTGGATACTCTAAAAGATCTAAGTCTTATAGAGAGTTTAATAGGGAAACCCAGATTGTGGAAGAATCCATACATGTTAAATTTGATGACAAATAGCTTGACCTTGAAAGGTCGAAGCAACATGATGATAGCACAGGTTTACTAGCATCGGAGGAAGCATATGTAGACAAACCAGAAGAACTTACAAAATCAGAGGATACAAGAAAATCAAAAGAATTTGATAAATCTTCAAAGGATGAATCTGATCAAGTAAGAAATAGTCAAGATAAGTCAAAAGGAAGGTCTAGATAGAAGTATAAGTTATCTTATCTTGAAACTCTAATAATTGGAAGTACAAGTGCTCATTTGATAACCAGGTCATCACTAAAAGATACCCCTTTGTTTGGCTTAATCTCATCTATTGAGCCTACCTTTATTGATGAAGCATTGGCAGATAATGGAGGGATTCTTGCAACGCAAGAAAAGTTAAATGAATTTAAGAGGAATGATGTTTGGGATCTAGTACCTATACCAAATAAGAACATTATTGGAACCAAGTGGGTTTCATAAACAAAGTAAATGAAAAATGTGAAGTGGTCAGAAATAAGGCTAAACTTGTCGCACAAGGCTACAGTCAACAAAAGGGCATTGATTACACTAGGACATTTTCTCCAATAGCCAAGTTAGAAGCTATTTGTATCCTAATTTCTTTTGCTGCAAATAATAACAATAAATTATGTCAAATGGATGTTTAAAGTGCTTTTGTAAATGGTTATATAAGTGAAGAAGTCTATGTCAAACAACCCTCGGGTTTTGAAAGTTCTAAATCATGTTTATAAACTTAGGAAATCTTTGTATGCTCTTAAACATGCCCCTATGACTTGGTAAGATAAACTTGGTAACTTCTTACTTATGTTGAGGACATTATTTTTCGATCTACTAATGGCACCTTTTGCCAAGAACTTTCTAAACTTATGCAACTTGTATTTCAAACGAGTTTGGGGGAAAACTTAAGTTCTTCATAGGGATACAAAGTCAGGAAAGTCAAAAAGGTATATACATTCATAAAACTAAATAATTAAAAGTGCTTCTAAGACGAATGATTTCAAACCTATGGCTACACCAATGCACCATACATTTTTACTTGAAAATGATGATTCAGGCCAAAAAGTTGACCAAAAATCCTATAGAGGAATGATACGATCCCTACTTTACCTTACCACTTCCAGACCTAATATCATCTTTAGTGTATGTGTATGTGCAAGATTTCAATCTGACCATAGAGAATCAATCACAGTTAACGGTTGTTAACATAAATCTTAGGTACCTATAAGGCACTACCAACCTTACCCTGTTCTACAAGAAATTTCCTAAATAATAACTGCACGGATATTGTGTTTCTAATTATGCTAGAGATAAACTATAGAGAAATAGCACTATTGGCAATTGTGCCTTTCTAGGTGACAACTTAATATATTGGTCAAATAAGAGACAAAACACCATTGCGATGTCAACATTATAGGCTGAGTATATTTTAGCATCTTGTTGCAATTCTCGACTACTTTGGATGAAGCATCAACTTGAAGACTACAAAATCCAAGAATCCAACATAATCATCTATTGTGATCAAACTTCTGCCATTTGTCTAACCAAAAATCCTATCTTACATTTCAAAGCTAAACACATAGAGATCAAACATCATTTCATTAGGGACTTTGTTCAAAAAGGGGTACTAAACATTCATTTTATAGACACTCGACTCCAATGGACTGACATATTCACCCATCCTAAATTTTAGCTTCATACCTGACTGATATTGTGATAAATTAAAAGTAGTTTAGCTTTACATTAGTTTTTATATTTTCTTGTAATATGTTATATTCATGTTATTCAAAAAAAAAAAAAAATAACATAGAAAAAGATTGAAAAAAAATCACCTTTAAGACTTTTTGTCTGATCACAAAAGGGGGAGAAACATATTTGATAAAATGGGAGCCCTAAGTTGGAGGGAGTCATTGAAATATAAAGAAAAGTTGTTATAAAAAATACAAGTTTTGTCATCATAAAAAAGGGGGAGATTGTTGGAACCAAGTTGATTTTATACTTAGAGTTTTGATGATAACAAAATTATTTTATGAGAATAATATATTTGACTTCAAATATCATGAAATAAGATATGGTCAAGAATTGAAAAAATTTGAAGAAGATTTGATCAAGATTTATTTGTAATATAATATAAATAGAATCAATCTAAAGAATTTACAAACACGATCTAAACAAAATACGAACAAAATCAATATGAAGAATATACAAATTCAATTTAAACAAAATTGAAACATAATCAATTTGAAGAATTTATAAACTCAATCGAAACAAAATATAATTCAGAATTAAACAAGGACTAAATTGAAGCCCAAATTTTAACTATAAATAGATACTAAAGAGTGAAGGAGAAAATAATCGAAAAGCAAAAAAGAGTAGTCTTATAGTTCAAAGAGAGAAACACTTGTTCGAATGAGAAATATTCTTTAAGTGTCTTTTCTTAGAGTGTGAGAATTATTATTATTATTATTATTATTATTATTATTATTATTATTATTATTATTATTATTATCATTATTATTATTATTATTATTATTATTATTATTATTATTATTATTATTATTATTATTATTATTATTATTATTATTATCAACTTTGTTAGAGGACAACACTTAAAACTCCAATCTGATAATGGTTTAGTTCCTTCTTCAATCTAGGGTTGTCAGGTTGTTAGGAGAAGACTTGACTTATAGGGTTAAAGTGGTTAGTTCCTAAAAAATTTGGGGTTGTAAGGTTGTTTGGGAAGACTGGCTTGGAGGGTTAGGTGATTTATTATTCAAGGTATTTGAATTATTGGATTAAAGCATTCTAAATGAGGGAACTGAGTGTAGTCAAGTTAGTGGTAAATCAGGATAAATCTATGTGTCAAATTATTTATGTTTTCATTGCTTGCTGCCTCTGAATTTGATTGCTTGTACTTCAAGTAAGTCACCAAACCTGGACTAGATTTTTATTTATTTATAAATTATCAAAAAGTTGTCAACTTTGACAAACACAATTTAACCCCCCTGCCTTCTCATGTTTGTACATTCAATTCAAACATAATATACAATTTCGATTAATAGATCTAGTTTAGAAAGCCTTAGAATAAACCTTCAGATTTTTTACCGGTTTTTCTTTTTATCCCTTTTGTAATGAGTATTGCAATTGTAATGAAATATGTGTTGGTTACAAGTGTAATATGAATTATTAATGTAATACATGGTCTTTCCTCTACTTTTGTTTTCCTCTGTTTTGTTTTTTCCTCTAGGTTTACTTTTGCGTTCATTTCATTTTTCTTTCCTCTATTTTTTATATGGTTTCTTTAAAAATATGTTATTTAAACAATTATCTTCTTCCCTGTCCAAAAATTTTTATCCCCTTCAACTACGTATCTTAAAGTTTTTGTCAAACCCTATTTATGTTCTTTTCCCACTCTTCGTTTCTCTCCACACTCATATCATTATGTAGTCTCTTTCCAAAACCATTTTGTTTCCTTCCTCAAATAATTTCACTATTTATACCTCAAATATTTTTAAGTTCCCTTACTAGCGTTCCTTCATTCATCTCTTAACTTCATGTTTTTTCTTTTTTCATCTTTAACCTTTCTCAAACTCTTTTCCAGTTGACATTGATTCACCTTCTGCTAGGAAAAGAAAGTCATTTTCCTCTCCTGAGAAGAAGGAAATGAAATCCCACCATCTAAAGTTACCTCGATGGTGAGCGATATACTTCTTGAACAGCTTGAAGCCTGGATAGCTCTACAAGAAGTTCACCACAAGTTGTATCATATTTCCTCTCAATTAGAAGAGGCAGTTGATGTCTTGAAGAGTGTCCTTATATGTCTTTAGATCTTTTGTCTAGGACTAGGTTCCCTCTCGAGTTCTCTTTTCCTTCATCGCTTACGTTTTGTAAACTTGGCTCTCATATTAATGAAATGTTACCCTTTCTTTATTTTGTTCTATTATTTTTTTTTTGTCTTCTTTGAGAAACTTATTCATGTAAATTGTTTGTATGTTGTGTGATGGTCTTAATATAAATAGAAATGTAGTAATATAATTTATTTTGTGCATGCGTCTAAAAACTCATCAAATGCAACATTTGCATCATACTCATCATTTTCATTTATTTGTTGCATCTACATCTGAGTGTCATTCTGCATATCATTTGCCTATATGAAAGTTATTTGCATTTCACCCTTGTTTTGAAAAGCTTATTGTCCTCTAAAAATATGGTTTTTTCAATTAGGATTAACATCCTAAGAAGAACTATCATTCAAAAGATTTACACTGTGAGAATTTCTGAGTTGATAATCAATAACCTCACAAGAATCTAAAGGATTAACATCCTAGGAATCTCTGAATTCGTTTTGAAAACACTTGTCGAATTTATGATACAAGTCAAGTCAAGTCTTCTCAACACAACCTAGAAACCTATCGATTATTTAAAAACACGAAAACCATATTGGGCTATTGTATAAGCGTTCAGAACAAATTGGTTTGCTTCTATTAAGGTGATTGTAACCATGACTCTCACACTAGAAAATAGTTAGAAAATATTTCTATTGAGCAAGGGTTTCTTTTGATATTCAGAGGAAGAATTGTATGACTTAGAATTAGTGGCATTGGTTAAACTGCCTTGTTGAACTTCAGAGCCAGTGCAACATAAGAAGCTGCATATCAAAGGCAACATTTGGAGTGTGTTGAACTATTTTGATTAGCGGATTATGAGGTTTGAATTTATGATTTTAAAAATCCCCTCAGAGTTAATTATACCTTGATATGAACTCTTCAGAGGCATGTTCATTTTGTGCCCATCAAAGACATGCAAGGGCTTCATAGGCATGCTTCAAATTCAGTCTTTAGACAATCTTTAGAGGCAATCTTCAGATTCAGAGCCATTCTTCAGATGCAGTCTTTAAACCTAATCTTCAAACTCAAACTTCATAGGCAATCTTCGTAACCTACAAAGGCATGTCACTTTCAGAGGCATATGCTTAGAGGTATACCGTATACTTTGTATTCATATGAGCGACTAGATGCTAGTAAATTGTGCTGATCTGTGAGAGATTGCACTCTAGAATGTGTTGATCTGTGAGCGATTGCACTCTAGAAAATTGTGCTGGTCTATGAGCGACTGCACTCTTGCATGTCGTGCTGGTCTGTGAGCGACGACACGCTAGTAAATCGTGCTGATCTGTGAGAGATTGCATCTTGGTAATTAGTACTGGTCTGTGAGAGGCTGTACAATTATGATTTACGCCCTTCAAGGAGGGCTTTGGTTTGGAATTCTGGAATCATGCATTTTGGCATATATGCATTGCGTTAGAGTGTTTGGCATGCCAGTTATGTTTGTTATACTATGATAATTGTATATACATATTCGGTTGTTGTTGTGATTTTTTGTAATTGCTTTGAGGTGTGAAGTTGGGTTGATTAAGTTTCAATGTATTTATGTGTTCATAATTGATGTTATGAATATCCGATGTGTGATTGAGGTGTAAATTTGTGGAGACTAATTTGGTGATAATTATGTGTTTATAATTGGTAATATTAATGTTTGAAGTGTTGATTGATTCATAGCCATTTTAGAATTGAAAATCTGCATTTTCTCAGTTGTATTCGGCTATGACAGTGCAGTTTGTTAAAACTTCATTTTTCGACATTGTTTATCCATTTTTGGACATATGAAAACTCTTTCGAGGAGTATGCTAAGTGTAACACCCTAAATTTGATAATAAACTACTTTATTAATTAAATAGGATATTAAATAATTAAGTTGATGTTAAAATTATTTTAGAATATATGTTGATAAATTTTGTGAGTAAATTTTGTTATATGAATGCTTTCTATGATGTGTTGGTTTGATAGATATTATATTTAATGAGCCATATAAATAATAAATATTTTATTTTATTATTTTATATATTTTTCTAAAAATAAAAGTATTTTAGTGTAATATTTTAAAGAACAAGATTTTATATGATTTTAAGTGTATATGTGAGTTGGTAATTAATATGATATTTTCTTATATGTTTGACTAATGTTAAGTGTGTACGTATTTATATTTTAATCATTTTTAAGTAACTCTTATTTTAATTATTTCTAAATATATCTTATTTTTATTATTTATTCAATAAATAATTATATTGAGATCGTAGTAATATTGTGTTTGATTTTCTTTGTTTTTATATACTCATTTTGAAATTGTGATTATATATATATTATGATTATATATACATTGAGATCGTAGTAATATTGTTTTTATATATTATGATTTAGTAATTAACATAAAATATTATTATTATATTAATTTATTTTATACTTTTAACTATTTTCTAATATGATGGTATTATTATAATATGAATATTTTGAGAAATAAGTATAATTGTAGGGATTATTTTAAATATGAAAGTTTCAGTCATTAGTAATATGTTTTTTTATATATTGATTATTTTAATTACTCTAATTTACAAAATATTAGTAATGTTTGGAAAACTAAATGGTGTTTGGAGGAATATTAAAAAGTAGATTAAATAATTATTAGTTTTATTTTAACAAAATAAAAATAATAATAGTAAAATATAAATAAAGAGACCAATGGGTTTGACTCTATGAACCCTAATTGTTAATAAAATAAAACAAACAAAAGAAGGGAAGGGAGTTGGAAGGGTAGCAGTAAAACCAAGGAGAAAACACAACAATAACTCTATCGTTTGACACCGGTGATGTTCCAAAAAACTTTCTTCATTTTCGCCCAAATTTGAGTATGTTATTTCATTCATTTAACTCGTCAATTAAACATAATTTTTCAGATTTTTAACAAACTCAATTTCTCTCTAAAATACCCGACTTTTTTGTTTGTAGAATTCATTATTTTGCATCGTTCTCCTTCACCGTAAGTCCGATTTGAGTGAAACCAACGCCAAAACGACCGTGTGAAAAGTGGCTATATTATCCACTGATTGGTTTTCTGATTTATGGTAATTTTCTTTGACCGATTTTCAAAATTAGTTTTTAGAATATCTTGTCATAATTTATTTTTAACGTTTACCCATAAACTGTCGAGTTAGATCAATTGAAGGACAAAGAGTCAATGAACAAAGGTTGTTTGCTCGTGGAATCGTATTTGTGTGTGAAAGCGTCAAAATAAGGTAAGGGGTGAGAGAGCGTTTGAATTTATGAGTATAATATATTGTGAGAGATAAATTGATTAATTTGAAATATGAGAATTGTGAGATTAAAATGTGAAATAGAAATTTTTATAAGGTGTTGATTGATTTAATTTTCGATACTTGTGTGGTAGTTGATATTTGTTATTATTGTGATGTTGGATGTTGAATGAAATTATGTGTACATGTTTGCTTAGATGAAATTATGTGATGTGATAATAAAATATGGATGCATGGTTTGATATATGCTTACGTGATGATAATGATGATCTTTGATTGATGATAGTGATGTTATAAAATTGTGATGAGTTTATACGATGATCATGATTATTTATGATTAATGATATTATAAAATTGTGATGAAAATATTGAAGTACCCCATACTTGATGAGATAGTGATGATTCTTAAATATGGCGCTCTTAATGGAGTAGTCTAAGCTAACGGGGGGAGAAAATAAATATTGTGAATTGTGAAGTGAAGATTATTTTGTCATCATATAGGTAGGGCCTGACAAGCCTAGTGATTCTGGGGAAGTACAACTGAATGAGCTTGATCGTGGCGGTCTATTGTCGAGCCTTAAGGCAAGATTGTTAGACCTTGGAGGTTTCCCGGTGGGGAATTCCTAGGTGACTTGGAGGTAGCACTCCAAATGTCGGGAGCTACCATGCAACACACGTTTACCTCGACTGTCGCGTATATGTGTCTCGGGTTGAGTTGAGGGGATCTATGAGGACAGGGCCAATTTGAATTGTCCGTCCACCGGGATGGTGGCATAGTATCATGGCCTCCTAACCAAGTACTTCAGAGTTAGAATGGTACCACATTGTGAAGTAGAGTCTAAGCTCATGCATAGCATTGCATTTCCTTGTGATTGTTTTATTGTGATTGATGTGTTTCAAAGGTAATATTAATTAGATGATTTGATGCATATTATAATGAGATGATTATTTTACTTGAGTGACTTTGATGTTATAGTATGATACTATTTAATTAAATATTTTGATATATCGTAAAGTGATTATGATACGGTTCTATTATGATTGTTTGCGTGTTCTTCTTACTCATATTATACTATTAACATGATTTCAAAACTCACCTCCTTCGTTGTTTGAGTTTGACTGGCTGGGTCCTGCGTTTGCAAAATCGCAGTTATTACAGGTTAATGAGTCTTGAAGTTCAAGTTTGGGAGGAACCCCGCTCTGATATGTGATACCGGGAATAAGGGTTTTAATTTGTATTTTACTTATTTAATTTGAATCAAATTTTTGTATGAAAATCTTAGAAGTACTAGTAAGTTTTTAGAATTAAATCAAGTAATTATACTTAAATCAAGTTCATTGAGATTAAATTGTTTTATTTGAGTAATAAAATTTGAATTGTGGCATGTGTACTTTGATAAACGTGATATCTTAAATTAGTTACAAAAGTTTTTATTTTCTTGAAAATATAATTTTATTTATCCGCTGCAAATTTTATAGGAATATGATATAAATTATTATATATATATTATTTTGGGATTTAGGGTGTCACACTAAGATGAAAGGTTCTTTTGAGCATTTGAAAATATAAGAATTTTGCTATGTGATATTTGTTAATTTCGGTTAGTGACCTTTACAATTATTGTGAAAATCTGGACTTTGCTCTGAGATGAGAAACATGATCATCCTACCGGTTAGTACCCTGGAGATGGGAAAGTAGTTAGTCATACCTGACCGAAGCTGTGTAAGGAGGATCTTGCGGGGCGCGTGAAGATCACTCGGGTTGTGTAGTTTTTGTAGCATGATCAGATTAGGTGGTTGTATAAGGACTAGATGTCTTTCTTTTGTGATTGTATTTATTTTATTTTGGAAGATTGTATCTATGCTTAAACTGTTTGATGTCTTTTCTTTTGATGGGTCCATGTTCCACTTTTTGATGTGACGTGGGGAAAGTTAAAATTCTTGGGGCAGTGCTTTTGTACAGGTCTGCCGAGAATACCCCAGGGGTATGAGCTATGTCTGATAGGCCACACGGTCCCGGCGTATTTTGATGTTTGAATACTTTGAATTTTTATTTCAAAAAAAACTATTCCGCTGGTTGTAAATATTTGTTGACTTGGTCGTTATGTTATGACTTAAATATTTATCCAAAAGTATTCCCTTCTTTATTTCTTTGTTTGTTTCTTTGTTTTATTTGTTTGTTTTAAAAAAAAAAATACACTCGCGCTGTTAAAAATCGGGGTGTTACAATTGTAGAGGATTGAATTTTAAGAGGCTACTCATCAGATGAAGAGAATTGATTTTCAAGAGGAATGAAGAAACAAATGATCCACATTGTGTGCTTGTTGTGCTTCTTTCAAAGGATTGACCATTACATGATTGAATTTTATCAAACAGTAGACTAGAGGATGTATATGTATGAGAGGGTTTACTTTTATCAGAGTATTGACTAGCGGATGAACTACGTTGGCCAAATGATAAACTCAATATTACATCATAGGAATATGAATTAGAGAATACACTTCTAAAACAACGTTAATTGACTAGAGTTTAGACTACATGATTCATTAAATTAGTTATCAGAGGAAACAAAGACGGCTCTTTTCTTATCAGATAAAGCGCTAAAATACTCAACATATGATCTACACACTTAGAAATACATTACAGTATAAATTGTTCTTTCATATACTATGTTATCGTCAAAACTTAAATTAAGAGTCATTATTTTTTAAACCAACTTAATTCTAAAGAAATGAGAAGGGGAGAAGTTTGATAAATGAAACGAGGTTAAAGGAGATAAACAAAGAAAGAGGAAAAATGTAAAGATGTAGAAGAAATAAGGAGATGGAAGGGGGAGGGAGCAAAAAGAGAGATATAAAACATATCATAAATAAAATATGCATATTTTTAAAATCTCATCTAATGGAAAAATATATTTTATCATTAAAAAATCTAACAAAATCTAATAAAGTTTGTTTCATTGTACAATTCATTTAAACACAAAACAAATTTTTAAAATTTTAATTGAATACAACTCATCAAATTTGTCCTTAATATGAAATTATGTCTCGAGGATAATATTTGAGTAAACATCTATTTAAGTCCCTTAATGTCTTAGACATTATCACTATAGTCTTTAAATGTAGTAAAATTATAAATTCATTTTAAATATTTCTTTTATTAGTAATTTTATTAATTAAACTTACTAAAAAATACATTTAAAGATTAAATAAACTAATTAAAAATATATTTAAATATCAAAATAAAAGGTATATTTAAAAACTATTGTAAGGATATCTCTCACACACATTCATAAACTAAAAGTTTTTACTCGTAATATTTTAAGCGTGTGAGTATTCTGAAATATAGTCAAAAACAAATTCCAAATTCTTGGGCTGCGAAGGACTATTAGTTTTTTTTTTTTTTCGGCAGAAGCCTTCACAAGGTCATTTGTTAGGAATGAAAAGGAATCTATCTCGTCAAAGAAAGACGATTGAAAAATAATCAGCTAGAACCAAAAGTAGTCTGCTAGGAAAATTTGTTATTCGTGAAGTTTTATCTTTAAATTATTATTATTATTATTATTATTATTATTATTATTATTATTATTATTATTATTATTATTATTATTATTATTATTATTATTATTATTATTATTATTATTATTATTATTATTATTATTATTATTATTATTATTATTATTATTATTATTATTATTATTAT
>JBBPBR010000004.1:168505-197341 GCA_037974775.1 Cicer pinnatifidum
ATATTATATGTATATGTATGATATACATATCGATAAATTAATAAATAAATTAATAATTAATAAATAAATTATTGATTAATATCGATAAACTACTTATGATTTCTTCACTTTAATAATTTCTCAATTCCAATAAAAAGAGGATTGAAGCCTACAAATTGCAAGTCCAATCTATCTTTTTGATTTAAAACACTAGAGTGACTTTTAAGTTTGATCTTGTGGTAAAAAGATATCTATTGCTCCTAACCCTAAATATTTTTTAATTTAAGAAAAACACTAGAGCGATCTAAAACAAAAGGCACAGAAAAATTAACAAAGAATTATCACTCTAGTACTTAATTATAAATTACCTCAATTGCTTTTTTACTTACATATATTAAGAGGTACTAAATTTATTGTACCAATTTAATGTATAGAAGTTATTAAAATAATTTATATTCAATTGGATATTTGTTTTTCAAAATAAAATATGAATATTAAAAAATTGTATGTTTGAAAAAATAAATGCATCAAGCAATTTGAAATTATAATTATATTTAAAAGAAGAAAAGTTTTATCAAATGGAACATTTAACTAGAAGGTGGTACTAAGTGTGTTATTACTAACACCCCATATTTCAACAAACTCATCTCCATGCCCTTAAAATACTAAAAATATCCATGTTACTTATAAACCACCCTTGCCCACTCATGTTTCTTTAATTTCTGGAAAATCAGTTTGTGGAACATAGCAACTACTTTCCATGTTAACAAGTTCCTATCATTTTGTTTTAACTGGTAATTTAAAATTTAATTGAGAAGTAAAATCTTACAAAAAAGATATATTGTATTCTCAATTTTTATGATGCAAAAACTCATTTTACCTTCTTAAATTTATTTGTGAGACACAACAAAATGGTAAATAATGAAAAGTAAATATTTAAAAATATTCAGTTTTTTATTGGATAAAAAATAATAAAATTATAAATAAAATAATTTAAATAGAATATCTAAAACAAAAAGACTATACCATAACTTGATATCACTTTTATATATAAAATATATTGATGTTAAAAAACGGAGATCAATGAGTTATTAAACAAACATTGTTATTGGTTTTGTATAGAAAAAACGCAAATTGATGAAAACTAAAATACAGAGATTGATCAGATTAATGTCAAGAACGTTCTCCGTTTTTCTGACTCAAATGGAGAATGATCAATTTAAACAAAATTTAAAGTTTGTAATGCTAAAATAAACACACACAATTGTTAACACAGTTTAGAGTTAAACTCCTACGTCTGAAAGACTGAATCATACTTCGAATTACACTAATATGAGATGAAAATGATTACAAAGTTCTTTCTCAATTTTGCTGCCAAGACTGCTAAGTGTGCTAAAAACTTTTATCATTCAATTTTTTGCATTTCTACTTATACACTGGTTTGTTACAAAACTTAGTTACAACTAACTAACAAAATTAATACCCCCAAAAACTAGATTGGCTTGGATGTAACCATCTCAAGTTTTAAAGTCTTTTTAATTGAGTACCACTTTTTATCAATTCTCCACCTTGGTACCAGATGAGAAGCTTCAGTCTGTGATTCTTTAAATCAGATCCCCTTAATCCTTGATCTCAGCTTTTGGACTTGATTTGCAACATCTCCAAACAGTGTTTGAATTTTCCAAGTGACATGTTTTGTAAACATGTATGTTGGATTATCACTTTTATGCACCTTTGCCACATGTATCTCACCCCTTTCAATGATACCTCTGATGAAATGAAGCATGTGTTTGGTCCTTTCATGATACATTTGATTTTTACTCAAGTGAATGGCACTTTGGTTTGATGGTGTATGTAACCTCTGTTTGATAGAAAAAATATGCGGAAGAATGCCTATTCTTACAATATGCGCAGCAGTTTAACAAATTCTAAATTTATTAAACACAACATTAAACAAGGTCCCTAATAAACGATTCTAATGAATGTCAAACTATATGGATCATGGTATATATGGAGAAATGCATCAGAAACAATTATTATTCAAGATGTTGATTTTCATGCAATCATATTAAGACAATCAATCATGTAAATTCACTTAACACAGAATCTTTATCATGCATTCAATCAATATCAAAAACGTAATAATTGCAGAAATTTAAACGAGATAAGGGAAAGAAAAGTGTACGCGGATTTTTATACTGGTTCAGCCGTCTCGTGACGACTTACATCCAGTCCTAAGATCCAACTGGATCTTAGCCTTTCCTATAGAACTTCTTAGAATCAGTTTACAGATTATACACAGCGCCTCGCACCAATCTTAAACTATTCTACCTGTTCTATCTTTCCCTCCCTGAATTCCCAAGTTTAAGTCCCATAAACTTGACCAAGAATTCAGTCAAGCGTCTTCTTGTTGACAGCTCTCAACCTCGAAGAACACCACCAGTAACAACTGGATTTTCACAAAGAAATTTGGTTACAGAAATTGAAACAGATCAATTTTACAAAGTTCTTGATCTTCCTTCTTCTCAAAGCAATCTTTCTCAATTCAGTCTTTTTCAATCCTTGTTGATCACAAATGTAGATTGTTCATGGCTGAAAAAGATGTTCAAATTAATATCAGTTGAGAAAGAAGTAGTGGTATATGATTGTTATTGATATTATGAAGTTTTGTTATCAAGAGATAATATCAAAAATTATGAGTGATGGTATATGTAACCTCTGTTTGATAGAAAAATATGCGGAAGAATGCCTATTCTAACAGATATGCGCAGCAGTTTAACAAATTGTAAATTTATTAAACACAACATTAAACAAGGTCCCTAATATACAAATCTAATGAATGTCAAATTGTAGGGATCATGGTATATATAGAGAAATGCATCAAAAACAATTATTATCCAAGATATTGATTTTCATGCAATCATGTTAAGACAATCAATCATGTAAATTCACTTAACACAGAATCTTTATCATGCATTCAATCAATATCAAAAACGTAATAATTGCAGAAATTTAAACGAGATAAGGGAAAGAAAAGTGTACGCTGATTTTTATACTGGTTCAGCCGTCTCGTGACGACTTACATCCAGTCCCAAGATCCAACTAGATCATAGCCTTTCTTATAGAACTTCTTAGAATCAGTTTAAAGATTATAACAGTGCCTCGCACCAATCTTAAACTATTATACATGTTCTATCTTTCCCTCCCTTAATTCCCAAGTTTAAGTCCCATAAACTTGACCAAGAATTCAGTCAAGCGTCTTCTTGTTGACTACCCTCAACCTCGAAGAGCACCACCAGTAACAATTGAATTTTCTCAAAGTAATTTGGTTACAGAAAATGGTTTACAAAAATTGAAACATATCAATTTTACAAAGTTCTTGATCTTCATTCTTGTCAAAGCAATCTTTCTCAATTCAGTCTTTTTCCATCCTTGTTGATCACAAATGTAGATGGTTCATGACTGAAAAAGATGTTCAAAGTAATATCATATGAGAAAGAATTAGTGGTGTAGGATTGTAATTGATATTATTGTTATCATGTGTTATTGAGATTATTGTAGTTATGAGAAGAAGTAAATGAAAGCAGTTTATATAGTTTCAGGAAAAACAACATATGAATCGATTTGGCCTATCGATTCATTAAAGTTGTATAGCATCCTAATCGATTGATCCAATCGATTTCGCGAATCTTGTTTTTCTTGAATCTTGAAACTGCACAAACTAATCGATTTACCTAATCGATTATTTTAAATGTATTCTTCAGACTTTGATGAATGTATATAATTGAATCGATTGTCATAATCGACTTGAAGTGTTTTTTTCAAACAACGAGATCAAAACAATCGATGTACTTAATCGATTCAACCATTTCAGCCATCTCTGTTTCTAAAACTTTTTGTTCCAATCGATTTGGTCAATCGATTGTGGACTTTAAGTCTGAAGCACATTTCATCAGTTGGTTCATTCAATCGATTTACCAAGTCGATTGATGCCAACATTTATATCAAAAGAAGTATAGAAGTCGATTATGCTAATCGACTGTGTATGTTCCAGACCAAGGTTATTTTGAAACTTGTTTTAGTGAATCGATTTGCCTAATCGATTTAGTAAACATTGGTTTGGCTCTGGGACATTCACAATCGATTGTGTCAATCGATTTAGACAAAACAAAATAAAGAAGTGATTGGTTTAATCGATTTTCCAAATCGATTTCTTGCAAGACATGACACTGACTAGCACATTTTAATTTTAGTAAATGTACCAATCGATTTGTCTAATCGATGTAAACAATCAGTTCAGTCTTGGTGATTTACACAATCGATTTGCCTAACCGATTTGTGGCAAACTGGATCTCTAACTTGCACAATTTATTTTCTAATAAGTGTACCAATCGATTTGGCTAATCGATTGATAGCCTGTTTGATTCTTCAGAAGTTGTGCAAATCGATTTTGCCAATCGATTGGTTAATCCCAGACTTCATAAAATCATTCAACCCTGTTACAAAATCGATTTTACTAATCGATTTGCTTATGGATCTTCAAGCTTTTGTTGATTTCTTGAGTTCCAAACAATTGTCTCAAGTTTGTAGGATTGAATTGTTGTTCCTGAAATTTTTCTCAGTTTACAATGTTAGATTTGTTTCAAGCTGTATGTTTGTCAATAATATCAAAAACGAACATATGTCTAACAATGAGAAGAAGAGAATGAAAGCAGTTTATATAGTTTCAGGAAAAACAACACATGAATCGATTTGGCCAATCGATTCATTAAAGTCATATAGCACCCTAATCGATTGATCCAATCGATTTCGCGAATCTTGTTTTTCTTGAATCTTGAAACTGCATAACCTAATCGATTTAGCTAATCGATTATTTTAAATGAGTTCTTCAGACTTTGATGAATGTAAATAATTGAATCGATTGTCATAATGGACTTGAAGTTTTTTGTTCAAACAACGAGATCAAAACAATCGATGTACTTAATCAATTCAACCATTTCAGTCATCTCGGTTTCTAAAACTTTTTGTACCAATCGATTTAGTCAATCGATTTCACTGGTTCCAGGGACACAGTGATTTTCATAAATCGATTTACCTAACCGATTGTGGACTTTAAGTCTGATGAACATTTCATCAGTTGGTTCATGCAATCGATTTACCAAGTCGATTGATGCCAACATTTATTTCAAAAGAAGTATATAAGTAGATTGTGCTAATCGACTGTGTATGTTCCAGATCAAGGTTATTTTAAAACTTGTTTTAGTGAATCGATTTGCCTAATCGATTTAGTAAACATTGGATTCGCTCTGGGACATTCACAATCGATTGTGTCAATCGATGTAGACAAACAAAATAAAGGTGTGATTGGATTAATCGATTTGCCAAATCGATTTGCTTGCAAGACATGCCACTGACTTGCACATTTTAATTTCAGTAAATGTACCAATCGATTTGTCTAATCGATGTAAACAATCAGTTCAGTCTTGGTGATTTAAACAATCGATTTGCCTAATCGATTTGTGGCAAACTGGCTCTCTGACTTGCACAATTTATTTTCTAATAAGTGTACCAATCGATTTGGCTAATCGATTGATAGCCTGTTGGATTTTTCAGAAGTTGTGCAAATCGATTTTGCCAATCGATTGGTTAATCCCAGACTTCATAAAATCATTCAACCCTGTTACAGAATCGATTTTACTAATCGATTTGCTTATGGATCTTCAAGCTTTTGTTGATTTCTTGAGTTCCAAGCAATTGTCTCAAGTTTGTAAGATTGAATTGTTGTTCCTGAAATTTTTCTCAGTTTACAATGTTAGATTTGTTTCAAGCTGTATGTTTGTCAATAATATCAAAAACGAACATATGTCTAACAATGAGAAGAAGAGAATGAAAGCAGTTTATATAGTTTCAAGAAAAACAACACATGAATCGATTTGGCCAATCGATTCATTAAAGTCATATAGCACCCTAATCGATTGATCCAATCGATTTCGCAAATCTTATGTTTCTTGAATCTTGAAATTGCATAACCTAATCGATTTAGCTAATCGATTATTTTAAATGAGTTCTTTAGACTTTGATGAATGTACATAATTGAATCGATTGTCATAATGGACTTGAAGTTTTTTGTTCGAACAACGAGATCAAAACAATCGATGTACTTAATCGATTCAACCATTTTAGTCATCTCTGTTTCTAAAACTTTTTGTACCAATCGATTTAGTCAATCGATTTCACTGGTTCAATGGACACAGTGATTTTCATAAATCGATTTACCTAACCGATTGTGGACTTTAAGTCTGGAGAACATTTCATCAGTTGGTTCATGCAATCGATTTACCAAGTCGATTGATGCCAACATTTATTTCAAAAGAAGTATATAAGGAGATTGTGTTAATCGACTGTGTATGTTCCAGACCAAGGTTATTTTGAAACTTGTTTCAATAAATCGATTTTCCTAATCGATTTATTAAACATTGGTTTGGCTCTGGGACATTCACAATCGATTATGTCAATCGATGTAGACAAACAAAATAAAGGTGTGATTGGATTAATCGATTTGCCAAATCGTTTTGCTTGCAAGACATGCCATTGACTTGCACATTTTAATTTCAGTAAATGTACCAATCGATTTGTCTAATCGATGTAAACAATCAGTTCAGTCTTGGTGATTTAAACAATCGATTTGTGGCAAACTGGCACTCTGACTTGCACAATTTATTTTCTAATAAGTGTACCAATCGATTTGTCTAATCGATTGATAGCCTGTTTGATTTTTCAGAAGATGTGCAAATCGATTTTGCCAATCGATTGGTTAATCCCAGACTGCATAATATCATTCAACCCTGTTACAGAATCGATTTTACTAATCGATTTGCTTATGGATCTTCAAGCTTTTGTTGATTTCTTGAGTTCCAAGCAATTGTCTCAAGTTTGTAGGATTGAATTGTTGTTCCTAAAATTTTTCTCAGTTTACAATGTTAGATTTATTTCAAGCTGTATGTTTGTCAATAATATCAAAAACGAACATATGTCTAACAATCTCCCCCTTTTTGATTTAAGTGACAAACATGCAATTTTAACTTGAGAAACATTTCAAAGGAAAAACATTGTAATAATAACAGTTTAGTGAAGCTTCCCCTAAATGCAATTTTCATGTAGTGAAATAAGGGTTAGAGCATCAGACAATAACAGAACGTATCAGAGTAATGTGCAGATGGTATCAGAGCTTACTACTGATATCAGAACTGTTAGAAGGTATCAAAAAAAACTGTTAATTAGCATAAAGTTAGTACAAGTTATAATTTCTCTCCCCCTTTGTCAATTAAGTCAAAAAGAGGTAAAAGAGAGAAGTTTGCTCCCTCTGAGTTGGTAGCAAACCTGAATACTGCTATACAATGGAACTTGAAAAGATTAGTAACAAGAGCAGTAAATACAGTATGATTATAAACTTAGTTAAAAACAGTTTGGATTAGATCAATAAACAGAAACAGATTATGGCGCGCACTAGAAAATATCAAAATGAAATGCAGCAGTCAATATGCTCAAAAAGTTATATTCATTAATCAATGATCAAGTACATCCAACTAATTTATCATATAAAAAAGAGCAAAACAGAAAAACAAAACAAAACAACTAAGAAACCTAAAGTCCTAAACATCTAGAGTTTGTTGGTCCTCATTATTATCTGGGGATGAGGCTGAGACAGCTGTATTATCCTCAGCAGGTGTCTCCTCATCATGAGTTGCAACAGCATCTAAGTGTGTTGGAGCTGGTTCTTCAGCCGCTTGTCTTCCAATTTCAGCAACATCGCTGAAGGACAACTTGATGTCCAGATGTTCCTGAATAGCTGCCACGTCTTGTGCAATCTGGTTCTGATCGGATTGAATCTTCCTTTTGACGAAAGCTGGAGGAAGCTTGAATTCCTCAGCTTGCTTGTTTTGTGGAGCAGGAGTCTTCTGTTGTGGTGTTGTCTTCTTCTGAGGTGTTGTCTTCTTCTGAGGTGTTGAAGAAGCACCCTTCCTTTTCTTCTTTTTATGCGATAATTCCTTCATCGCATCAGCTAACAACTTTTCAATTCGAGCATCTTTCCTCTTCTTTGGTTTTCCTTGCTCTACGGCAATACATTTGCCTTCGTCTTGAGCAGCAATCTTGTGAGTAGGAATCGGAACCCTTTTGGAAAGAGTGGGTGGTGGAGATGGAGTTCTTCCACTTGAAGAAGAAGAAGGTGATGGAGTAGAAGGAGATGTTCTCTTGACTCTTGCCATAGTAATTGAGTTTGGATGGATTGATAGCAAAGAAACAGAGGAAATATTGAGTGATTTTGCAGCAATATGAACTGAGAAATCGATTAGGTTATGAAAGCAGGTGGGTTGAATCGATTGTCACTGTTCCTTTTATAGATATCAGATGGGTCAATCGATTGGTCCAATCAACAGAGCCGTTAGAGTCTGCAACGGCTAGTAAAAAACAACGTAACGGTAACAATGTCAATCGATTACCCAAATCGATTCCTATAGTTACTCAATCGATTTCCCTAATCGATTTCGTATCAACTTAGCAGCTTTCATACCAGTTCAGAACTAAATCCATCTCGAAATCGATTTCCCACATCGATTCTTTAAAAAGAAAAACTCAAACCAAATCTATCAATCGATTTCCCAAATTGATTTCGAGCTTGTTCAGAAATCTTTCATATTCGTCCAGAAGTTACCTTGTCTCAGCATCGATTATCCAAATCGATTCTTTAAATAAAAATTCACACTTATTTAAGACAATCGATTTCCCAAATCGATTTAACTGGGAGAGTAAGAACATCTGAAGCTTCCTGGGGATGGCCAATCGATTTCCCAAATCGATTTCGAGTGCAAACCTTGAGAAAATAGACATATTATGGGTCAAGTCGACTAGGGCAATCGATTTTATAACGACATTTTCCTGTGTATCCACAGGACAATCGATTTACCTAGTCGATTAGACACATAATTCAGATGTGACTAGGAACTATTATGCCCAATTTCATCCTAATGTGATGGAAGCTATCCTTTGGCAATGTTTTGGTGAAGATGTCTGCTAACTGTTCAGTTGTGTTGGCGTACTCCAACTTGATGTTCCCACACTAAAACTGATCTCGAATGAAATGATGCCGAATCTCTATATGTTTGGTCCGGGAATGCATAATTGGGTTCTTAGTGATACTGATCGCACCTGTGTTGTCGCACAAGATAGGAACAGTTCCTAAGTTCACACCAAAATCTAACAGATGTTGTTTCATCCACATGATCTGAGCACAGCAACTTCCAGCTGCAATGTACTCAGCTTCAGCTGTTGACAAAACAATACTGGTTTGCTTCTTGCTGAACCAAGATACAAGTGAATTTCCTAGCAAATGACAAGTACCAGAGGTACTTTTCCTATCCAGTTTGCATCCTGCAAAGTCTGAATCCGAATACCCAACCAAAGAACAAGTTGATCACTTAGGATACCATAATCCAAGGCTCCTAGTCCCAACTAAATACCTGAAAATCCTCTTGACTGCACTAAGGTGAGACTCTTTAGGATTGGATTGATATCTCGCACACAAGCAAACACTGAACATAATGTCAGGCCTGCTTGATGTGAGATAGAGCAATGATCCTATCATGCCTCTATACCTTGTAACATCCACTGGTTTACCCATTTCATCTCTATCTAGAAGGTTTCCTTGGCTCATTGGAGTATCAATGGGCTTGAAGCTATCAAAGGAGAATTTCTTTATCAAATCATTACAATATTTTGTTTGACTAATGAAGATACCTTGCTTGCTTTGGTTAATTTGAAATCCCAAAAAGTATGATAGTTCACCCATCATTGACATTTCAAATTGACCTTTCATCAAATTTTCAAAATTTGTGCACAACTTATCATTTGTAGATCCAAAGATTATGTCATCAACATAAACTTGGACCAGCAAGATATCTTTATCATTAGTTTGTATGAAAAGTGTCTTGTCCACATTTCCTCTCAAAAAGTTTTGTGAAATGAGGAAATTGCTAAGTTTCTCAACCAAGCTCTAGGAGCTTGTTTCAATCCATAGAGGGCTTTTGTTAGCTTGTACACATGATTTGGAAATTCTGGATTTTCAAAGCCAGGTGTTTGGCTAACAAAAACTTCCTCTTGGATCTCACCATTGAGAAAGGCACTTTTCACATCCATTTGATAAAGCTTAAAGTCCATTATACAAGCATAAGCAAGGAGTATTCTAATGGCTTCTAGTCTAGCTACAGGGGCATAGGTTTCATCAAAAATCTATTCCCTCCTCTTGGCTGTAACCCTTGGCTACTAACCTAGCTTTGTTTCTAGTTATAACACCATTCTCATCTAGCTTATTCCTAAACACCCATCTAGTTCCTATGATGTGCTGGTTTTCTGGTTTAGGTACTAGCTGCCACACCTTGTTTCTCTCAAATTGGTTTAACTCCTCTTGCATAGCAAGTATCCACTCATTATCTAGTAAGGCTTCCTTAATGTTCTTAGGCTCAATCTGAGATACAAAGGTTGTAAGGTTACAAAAGTGACTAAGGTTCCTTCTAGTTGCGACTCCTTTAGAGATGTCACCTATGATGTTGTCTATGGGATGGTTTCTATTGAACTTCCACTCCTTAGGTAATTCATCTATTCTAATAGGTTCAACACAGTCACTGTTTGTTGGAGGTGTAGGTTCCTTTGGTTCTAAAGGTTCAGATTCTATAACTTCATCCAAAGAAGCATCAACAATAGAAGGAGTGTTGTTCAAGTTTTCTTTGAAAAGTTCATCAAATTTCACATGAACTGACTCTTCTATTGTTTTTGTTCTCTTGTTATAGATTCTATAGGCTTTGCTAGTTTGGGAATAACCTAGAAAGATACCCTCATCTGCCTTGGGATCAAACTTGCCTAGGTGTTCTTTACCATTGTTCAAAACAAAGCACTTGCAACCAAACCCTCTAAAGTAGGAAATATTAGGCTTTCTACCCTTGAACAACTCATAAGGAGTTTTCCTAAGTATTGGCCTAATCAACACCCTGTTGATAACATGTGTGGCAGTGTTAATCGCATCAACCCAGAAATAATTGGGAGTATTTGAATCTTTCAGCATGGTCCTAGCCAACTCCTCTAAAGACCTATTCTTCCTCTCCACTACACCATTTTGTTGTGGTGTCCTAGGGGCTGAAAACATGTGATGTATGCCATTCTCTTCACAGTAAGTATCAAAAGAATCATTTTGGAATTCACCTCCATGATCACTTTTGATGGACATAATTTTCTGACTTGTTTCATTTTGAACTAAGTTTGCGAACTTTTTGAAAACAGAAAAAGTGTCACTTTTATGAGTCAGAAAGTAGGTCCAAGTGAATCTAGAATAGTCATCGATTAACACAAATCCATACAAGTTACCTCCAAAGCTTCTCACTTGGGATGGTCCAAACAAATCCATGTGGATAAGTTGCAAAACCCTATTGGTTTTGACCATATCTATTGGGGGAAAAGAAGACTTGACAAGCTTACTTTTCTCACAAGAATCACATAGCCTATCCTTAGAAAACTTTCTATTGGGAAGACCTATGACTAACTGCTTGCTAACAAGTCTATTCAAATGATCAATATGAATGTGTGCAATGCGTTTATGCCATAACCATGTTTCATCAGCATTTGATAATAAGCAACAAACAGAATTAGCGGGCATAGCAGTTAAGTCTAACATGTAAATATTATTAACTCTATTACCTACCAGTTTCATGCTTTTATCAAGTTCATACTCAATAATGCAGGAAAGTGGCGAAAAACTCACTTGAAAGCCTTTATCACACAGTTGACTTATGCTTAGAAGATTGTGCTTCAATCCTTCTACGTATAAGACATTTTTGATGATAACAGTTGATTCGCTGCCTATGTCACCAATTCCGCATATCTTACCCTAATTGTTGTCACCGTATTTGACAAATCCATCTTCTTTTAGGCTTAGCGACAGGAACATAGATTTGTCCCCTGTCATGTGCTTTGAGCATCCACTATCAATATACCATGGGTGTTTAGTGGATCTCAAGCATACCTGCAATAAGATCAGAATTTAAATTTAGGTCCCCAATGCAAATTGGGTCCTGGGGGGTCAATTTTAACATCTTGTGTCTTAATCTTCCAAATTTGTTTACATCCTCTATTGGCAAGTCTTTTAAATTTGCAATTGTAAACAAAATGTCCTTTTCTACAACAGAAATGACAGGTGACAGCAGAGGATGCATACTGTTTTGGTTTGACAAAGACATTATGCATGTGACTAGACTTAGCAAATTTCTGGTGATGTTTAACATTACCATATCCTATGCCATGTTTAGTCATATTCTGATTTGCATGCATTTTGTGGTTAAAACCAAGTCCATATTTTATATTGACATTTCTCTGGTTGCTAAGAATATCATTCAGTTTATCCTTGCTACTAGAGAATTTCAATAAATCAGACTTCAATAATGCAACCGAATTCTCAAGATCAATGCATTTGGCAGATTTATCATGTGAGTCCTTTTTTAATTGTTCACATAAGTCCTCAATCTTTTTATAATAAGTTTTCATTTGATCATGCAACATACATTGTTGTTCAAGCATTTTCTTAGTGCTAACTAACTGCTTAACAGATTTAACATATTCAGCATGCAGTTCATTAAATGCATCTTGCAGTTCATCAAAAGAAGGATTATATTGAGAGCTTACCTCACTTTCTGATTCAGAATCCGTGTTAGCCATGAGGCACAGATTTGCTTCTTCAGTTTCGGAAGATGTGGAGGATTCTTCATTGTCATTCCATGCGATATATGCTTTTCTGTTTTTCTGAGCTGGTTCCTTGCCTTTAGTTTTGGAATTTCTGTTTTTGTTCTGCAGCTTGTAACAATCAGCCTTTATAAGACCAGGTTTTCCACATTCATAGCATGTGACTGTTTTACTGTCATTGTTCTTCGAGCTGGATTGTTTTCTGAATTTACTGTCTTTCTTTTTCAGAAATTTCTTAAATTTCTTGACAAGTAACCCCAGTTCAGGTTCCTCATCATCCTCACTGCTTGATTCATCTGAGCTGGTCTCATGTTCAGATTTAGACTGATGTGTTTGGGCTTTCAACGAAAATCCTTTACGTTTCCTATCAACTTGCTCAGCTTCATTGAGTCTATGTAGTTCCATCTCATGCTCCCTCAGTTTTACAAACAATGTAGCTATTGTCATGCTTCCTAGATCCTTTGATTCTGCAATGGCAGTGATTTTTGGCTGCCATTCCCTAGTCAAACACCTCATCACCTTGCTAATTTGCTGATCATTATCAATCTCCTTGCCTAAGGCATTTAGGTTGTTGACTATGTGCGTAAACCGGGTCTGCATGTCGTTTACTGATTCTTCTTTCTTCATGCTAAACAATTCGTACTCGTGCATGAGAGTATTTATTCGAGCTCTCTTTACGTATGTGGTTCCTTCATGCGTCTGCTGAAGTGTATCCCACATTTGTTTTGCTGTTTTGCAATTTGAGACTCTGAAGAATTCATCATGACTCAAGGCAGCAGTTATAATGTTCTTGGCTTTGGCGTTGTACCCAACTTTCTTTTTGTCATCCTCAGACCAGTCACTTTTTGGCTTTAGGATTGCTGATTCACCAGTACCTGCTATGGTTGGCACAAAAGGTCCATTTTCTACTGCATCTAAAATGTCAATACCACTAGCTTCAAGAAAAATTAACATGCGTTGTTTCCAATACATGTATGCAGCCCCGTTAAAAGCAGGAGGCCTAGCTAACGATGCACCCTCTCCTAGGAAATCAGAGGTCATGATTTTTTATGAGAGTTACTCTAACAAAAATAGGCTCTGATACCAATTGATGGTGTATGTAACCTCTGTTTGATAGAAAAAATATGCGGAAGAATGCCTATTCTAACAATATGCGCAGCAGTTTAACAAATTCTAAATTTATTAAACACAACATTAAACAAGGTCCCTAATAAACGATTCTAATGAATGTCAAACTATATGGATCATGGTATATATGGAGAAATGCATCATAAACAATTATTATTCAAGATGTTGATTTTCATGCAATCATGTTAAGACAATCAATCATGTAAATTCACTTAACACAGAATCTTTATCATGCATTCAATCAATATCAAAAACGTAATAATTGCAAAAATTTAAACGAGATAAGGGAAAGAAAAGTGTACGCGGATTTTTATACTGGTTCAGCCGTCTCGTGACGACTTACATCCAGTCTTAAGATCCAACTGGATCTTAGCCTTTCCTATAGAACTTCTTAGAATCAGGTTACAGATTATACACAGCGCCTCGCACCAATCTTAAATTATTTTACCTGTTCTATCTTTCCCTCCCTGAATTCCCAAGTTTAAGTCCCATAAACGTGACCAAGAATTCAGTCAAGCGTCTTCTTGTTGACAGCTCTCAACCTCGAAGAACACCACCAGTAACAACTGGATTTTCACAAAGAAATTTGGTTACAGAAAATGATTTACAGAAATTGAAATAGATCAATTTTACAAAATTCTTGACCTTCCTTCTTCTCAAAGCAATCTTTCTCAATTCAGTCTTTTTCAATCCTTGTTGATCACAAATGTAGATTGTTCATGGCTAAAAAAGATGTTCAAATTAATATCAGTTGAGAAAGAAGTAGTGGTATATGATTGTTATTGATATTATGAAGTTTTGTTATCAAGAGATAATATCAAAAATTATGAGAAGAAGAGAATGAAAGCAGTTTATATAGTTTCAGGAAAAACAACACATGAATCGATTTGGCCAATCGATTCATTAAAGTCATATAGCACCCTAATCCATTGATCCAATCAATTTCGCGAATCTTGTTTTTCTTGAATCTTGAAACTGCATAACCTAATCGATTTAGTTAATCGACTATTTTAAATGAGTTCTTCAGACTTTGATGAATGTACATAATTGAATCGATTGTCATAATCGACTTGAAGTGTTTTGTTCAAACAACGAGATCAAAACAATCGATGTGCTTAATCGATTCAACCATTTCAGTCATCTCTGTTTCTAAAACTTTTTGTACCAATCGATTTAGTCAATCGATTTCACTGGTTCCAGGGACACAGTGATTTTCATAAATTGATTTACCTAACCGATTGTGGACTTTAAGTCTGAAGCACATTTCATCAGTTGGTTCATGCAATCGATTTACCAAGTCGATTGATGCCAACATTTATTTCAAAAGAAGTATATAAGCAGATTGTGCTAATCGACTGTGTATGTTCCATACCAAGGTTATTTTGAAACTTGTTTTAGTAAATCGATTTGCCTAATCGATTTATTAAACATTGGTTTGGCTCTGGGACATTCACAATCGATTGTGTCAATCGATGTAGACAAACAAAATAAAGGTGTGATTGGATTAATCGATTTGCCAAATCGATTTGCTTGCAAGACATGCCACTGACTTGCACATTTTAATTTCAGTAATTGTACCAATCGATTTGTCTAATCGATGTAAACAATCAGTTCAGTCTTGGTGATTTAAACAATCGATTTGCCTAATCGATTTGTGGCAAACTGGCTCTCTGACTTGCACAATTTATTTTCTAATAAGTGTACCAATCGATTTGTCTAATCGATTGATAGCCTGATTGATTTTTCAGAAGATGTGCAAATCGATTTTGCCAATCGATTGGTTAATCCCAGACTGCATAATATCATTCAACCCTGTTATAGAATCGATTTTACTAATCGATTTGCTTATGGATCTTCAAGCTTTTGTTGATTTCTTGAGTTCCAAGCAATTGTCTCAAGTTTGTAGGATTGAATTGTTGTTCCTGAAATTTTTCTCAGTTTACAATATTAGATTTATTTCAAGCTGTATGTTTGTCAATAATATCAAAAACGAACATATGTCTAACATGGTTGTCATAGTGCATGTAAATAGGTTCTTGCTTGACTCCAAGTTCTATGATCAATCCGTTTAGCCAAATTCCTTCTTTCACTGCTTTGGAAAGAGCAACATATTTGGCTTCTGTTGTTGATAATGCCACTATGTGTTGAAGATTAGTTTTCCAACAGATTGTGTTGTTAAACACTATGAACACATATTCTGCAAGAGATCTTCTTCTATCTAAATCTCTAGCAAGATCAGAGTCTACAAATCCTTGGACTAGTTTTGATGCTTCTTAACTTTTGTTGTATTCCAAACACATGATTTGAGTTCCCTTTACATACCTTAGAATCCATTTGATAGCTTTCCAATGACTCATCCTTGGGTTTTCCATAAACCTGCTCGTGACACTTACAGCGTGAGAAATGTCTGGCCTTGAGTAGACCATAACATACACGATACTCCCTATGGCACTTGCATATGGTATATTCTTCATGTCTTATGTTTCTAGGTTTGTGTTTGGTGGCATGGCTTAAGAAAACTTGAAGTGAGCTGCTAGCGGAGAGCTGAGTGTCTTTGATTCACTCATATTGAATCTATTTAGAACCTTTCCAATGTAGCTCTCTTGGGAAATTATCAGTTTTCCTTGTTCTCTAATTCTGATGATTTCCATTCCTAGGATCCTCTTGGCTATCCCCAAGTCCTTCATCTCGAATTCTTTCTTCAATTGGCCCATCATTTTTCTATTTCTTTATTACTTTTAGATATTATTAGCATGTCATCCACATATAGCAGCAAGTAAATTTATGTGGCTGATGATACTGGTTTATAATGCACACGACTATCAAAATTACTTCTAGCATAAGTTTGATTGAGCATGAATGAATCAAACCTCAAATACCATTGTGTTGGTGACTGCTTTAGCCCATAGAGTGATCTCTTTAACAAGTAGACCCAATCCTCTTTTCCTTGAGTCTTAAAGCCATCTGGTTGCTGCATTAAGATTATTTCATTCAGATCACCATGGAGAAATGTTGTTTTGACATTCATCTGTTCAAATTCCATGTCAAAGTGTCCTACCATGGCTAGAATTATCCTTATAGATGCATGTTTGACTCCTGGAATTCCGTTCTTCCTCTTGAAGATCCACTTATTGCATACAATTCTAGAGTTGGCTGGCTTAGGTAAGACTTCCTAAGTGTTGTTCTTCCCCAATGATTTCAGCTCTTCAACCATAGCTAAAATCCATTTGTCTTTGTCTAGAGACTTGACAGCTTCATTGTAGTTCTTGGGATCTCCCTGTACGATTTCTTCAGCAGCATGTAATGCATAGCTGATCATGTCAGCATAACCATATCTTTGAGTGGGTTTTGATGTTCTTCTTTCTATGTCCTTGATGAGGTTATAATCATTTGATTTCTCTTCTATAAATATAGCATGTTCTGTTGGGTTAGCATTAATCTTGTCTTGTTGATCTTGTTGTTGTTCTGAAGTCAAAAATGTTCTTGACTTATGTTAATCTTTCTCCTTTTATGTGGCTGAAGTCAATAACATTTTCCATTTTTCTGCAATTTTCTCCACCTCAAGATCAAACCTCTCTATTATGTCTTATTGAGCCTGTTGTTGTTCCAAGAATGTTCTCTGTTTTTCTCCAGCTTTCTCCACGTCAAGGTCAAACCTCTCATTTTCAATTTGATGTGAGCTTTTATTCGCAGCATTGTTTACAGGCTTATATAGCTCAACCTCATGAAACTTAACATCCCTGTTGATGACACATTTCCTACTTTCAGAACACCATATTCTATAACCTTTTACACTACTTAGATATCCAACAAAATACCCTTTCTTGGCTCGAGGGGCTAGCTTACCTTCATTTACATGGTAGTATGCAACACATCCAAATAATTTTAAATGATTGTAGTTTGCAGCATGCCCAATCCATATCTCTTGGGGGGTTTTGAGTTCAATTGCAGTAGACGGACTCAAATTTATCAAATAACAAGTTGTATGGACAGCTTCTCCCCAAAACCATTTAGGCATCCCTGCATTAGACATAATGCATTTCATTCTTTCAAGCAAGGTTCAATTCATCGTTTCAGCTAGTCCATTTTGTTGAAGAGTGCTACTTACAGTCGTATGTCTGTTAACACCATGAGCTTTGCAAAAACTAGTGAATTCTTCACTACATAATTCAAAACCATTATCTATCCATATAGATTTAATTCTTTTATCAGTCCTATTTTCCACCCTAGACTTCCAATCTTTAAAGGTTTTAAATATTTCATCCTTATTGTCCAACAAGTAAATCCATACTTTTCTAATATAATCGTCAAGAAATGTAATAAAATACTTGTTACCTCCATGTGAAGCAATCTTTGCAGAGTCTCATAGATCATTGTGAACATATTCCAGAATTCCTTTTGAGCAATGTTTCCCTGTAGAGAACTTAACCCTATGAATTTTTCCATACACACAATGCTCACAAAATTCAAGATCATTAATCTTGTCTCCCACCTAGAATGCCTTTTCTGTCCAGAACTTGCATTCCCTTTAGACTAACATGTCCTAGCCTTTGATGCCACAAGCTGGCCTTGCTTGATACTTGTATTGCCACTGCTTGACCATTTAGAAAGGTAGATTTCATGATCCCTTGTTCCCTTAATAATTACCAATGATCCTCTTATGACTTTTAGAGTGCCTTTCTTTGCTTTGTATGAACAGCCAGCTTCTTCTAGCATTCCTAGAGAAATTAAATTCCTCTTCAGTTCTGGAACATGTCTAACATTTGCCAAAATCTTCATGGTTCCATCTTCCAGCTTCAGCTTGATTGAACCAATTCCAACTACCTTGCAGGTTGCTTTTTTCCCCATAATCAACTTACCTCCATCAGTTTCTTTGTAGTCAAGAAATCAATCTCTATTTGAGGTCATGTGAAATGAACACCCTGAGTCAAGCACCCAATCATCATCCATGATTTCAGTTGAATTTTCCATAAGAACTTTTGTGCTTTCATATCCTTCTAAAGCTATAGATACATTTCCATAATCATCATCACTATTTGATCTTTTATTTCCTTTCCAATCTAGGCATTCTTTCTTGAAATGCCCCTCTTTCTTGCATATGAAACATCTCATTTTAAACTTGTCCTTTTCTTTATTCTTTAACTTATTCTTTTGTTTTTTATTCTTCTTCCCTACCTTATCCTTGACAAAAAATCCTCACCACTGCTTTCTTCTTTCCCATATGACTTCCTCTTCAATTCTTTAGAGATTAGTGCAGCTTGTACTTCTTCTAATGACAAAGAATCTCTACGATATAGAAGTGTATCACATAGATTTTCAAAAGAGCTTGGTAATGAATTTATCAACAATAGGGCCTGATCCTCATCATCCAATTTTACATCAATATTTTCAAGATCTAATACAATCTTATTAAACTCATCCATATGATTTTCAATTAACCCCTCAGGTTGCATCTTGAAAGTATATAATTTTTGCTTTAAGTAAAAACGACTCGCTAATGATTTTGTCATGTATAAAGATTCTAATTTGAGCCATATACCTGTTGTAGAGGTCTCCTTTGACACTCCCCTCAGAACCTTGTCTCCAAGACTCAAGATTAAAGCAATATGAGCCTTGTCCATGATATCCTTCTTCTCCTTTTCTGGTTGTGTGGATGCCATGTGTTTCTCTCCTCTTAGTGCTCCTGCCAAACCTTGATGAACCAGCAACGCTTTCATCTTGAGACGTCATAACCCGAAATCATTATTCCCATCTAATTTTTCAAGTACATACTTCGTTGATTCCACCTTTCATTTGAATTGAATACTCTCGTGCTCTTGATACCAGTTGTTGTGAAAAAACGGAGATCAATGAGTAATTAAACCAAGACTTTTCTTGGTTTTGTACAGAAAAAATGCAGATTGATAAAAACTGAAATGCGGAGATTGATCAAATTAATGTCACGAACATTGTCTGTTTTTCTGACTGAAACTGAGAATGATCAGTTTAAACATAATTTAAAGTTTGTAAAGCTAAATTAAACACACAGTTGTTAACACAGTTCAGATTTAAACTCCTACGTCTGGGGGACTAGATCTGACTTCAAATTATCGCTAATATGAGATGAAAATGATTATAAAATTACTTTCTCTATTTTGCTGCCAAAATTGCTAAGTGTGCTAAAAACTCTTATCTTTCAATATTCTGCACTTCTACTTATACACTAGTTTGTTACAAAAGTTAGTTACAATTAACTAACTAAATTAACAGCCCCAAAAACTAGATGTTAAAGTTTTAAAGTCTTAAAGTCTTCTTAATTAGTGGCTTGAATCTAACCATCTCAAGTTTTAAAGTATTCTTAATTGAATACCACTTTTTAATATATAGTATGTTAAAAATTGTATAAAAAATGATAAAAATGTAAATAAAATAGTATAAATAATTAGTTACGTTAAAATTTGATATACCTTTTACATATAAAGTATATATGTAGAACAATATAAGCCACTAACAAGGATGAAACTATATAATGTAACAATTTGATAATATTTTTTTTAGGTGGTATGATATAATTATTACTAGAAATTCACGCACAGTGTGAGATGTTAAATTTGAAGTCGAGACATGATGTATAACTTAATAATATCGATTTTGTCAGTTAAGTTAGGACATAAAAGCAATTTATTTTATTAACTAATTGATGTCAATCTTTGTTTTAAATATCCAACAAAGCATAATTTATTTTACAGTAATGTACATAATAACCTAGCCGCCATAGTTTTAAGTCTCTCTTCTTTTTAAACATAGAAGAGTGGTGATTTAAGATCAATTTGTAGTTCGAAATCACCATTTTACATCGTGTTTTCCTATCTCTTTTTTTATCTAAATATGTTATTTTCATATACATATTTTTTTCTTCGTGTTTTTCTGTTATATTAGCAGCCAAGTGTGACATTTGATTAATTAACTTTGATCCAGTGCAGACAAATTCATCCTTTTCGATTTTTGACTAATTTGTATTATTTTTTATTGATATATATTTAAAATTTGAATTAATGAATATTATTTTTAGTAAAAACCAAATAATGTACATAATATTATTATGTGGATATAATTAAAATAAAATAGTTAATAATACATAATAAGTACAAAGTCACGCATAGCTCCACATAATTTCTTTTACTAACGTAACTCTCGGTACAATGGACTGGCCGGATAGGCCTGTATTTTAGGTTGGACTAGGCCACCAAATCCTTGGCCTAATGGAACAATAGGTTGGCCAGCTCCTTTTTAAGTTGTCCATTTGATAGTTCTTTATGTGAGTCAAAAAAGTAATTGTTTATTAAATACTTTTGTTAGACATTTTTACGATCTATCCAAGTATTAAGAAAAAAAGTGCTGTCAAAAAACAAGTACTCATTTTCCTAAGAGTTCATTTAGTTTGTGAAATCATTTCCTTAATAAAGGGATAAGATATCAAGTAATTTAACTCAAGTAGTTAATAAATTTCAATTAAAGATGAATCGTTCAAAAGAGATCAAGTTTGATTAAAAACTTAAACAATTTGCTATCGGACTTTACTTATCTCTCAGACGAACTATAAATTACTAATGCCTCATAACAATTATTATCTTTAAGAATTTTTCATCAAAGTAAAGTGAATATACATTTTTCACAAAATAATCAGACCAACAATTTTATTTTCAAGGAGTGTTGTAACATGCAAGTAAAGGTGTGACCATTATTCTTTACTGACATTGTAAAGGTGTGACCATTATTCTTATTTGTGGTCAAGCATGGTTTGAGAATTTTTTTGTTTAGGACTACAATTCTATTGAATGTATCAGATTATGAGTATAAAATATTAACACTTAACCACCTTGTTAATACACTCCTTTCCTACATGAAGAGATTTTGTTTTTATATATAGTATGTATTCCATAAATCCATGGTAAGTCAAATTTCTTTACACCTTACACAAAAAATAATAATCATAGCTCTATAGTATATGGCTTGATACTGAAAATAAACTATATGCAAATGACAAGAATATAAAGATCTAATATCAGTGAGAAATTAAGGAAAAGAGAAAAAAACTACTTTCCAAATAGTTTTCGACGCCTAACCGATGACTTGACTCGCAAACCAGCCGCTTCACCGATCACAATATCGTTTACCAAATCCTTAAATATCAGTCTCTCAACATCCAATACAATTCCAGGTATTTCACCATTGAAATTTACCCAATTTTCTGTTCCATGTATCACATCTTCACAAAGCATACTCTTTAAACCATCATCCTCTTCATCTTCTAAGATGCATTCAGTTTTTTTGGTTTGAACTTTTTCTATCTCGAAGCATAGTTCTTTAAGAAGCTTTTGAGCACTGAGTGTTTTCTTTGTGAGTTTGCTAGGTTGAAACCATGGCTCCAGAGAATAGTCTAGTTTTGCGCCAAGAATTTCATTCACAGAATCGAAGATGAGTTTTCGGTGAAATTTCTCAGTATTTTGCTCCGAGAAAGCAGCTTTTTCGCAGCTGCTTTCTTCTTTTGAAACCAAACTACTTGCTTTGGTCTGCTCCAAGACCAGGAACAACTCCGGGTTAATAGGATGACCCGATGAATGAAGTTGAAACGTCAGAAATTCGGAACTCAGGTCTCTGAGTAAGAGACCTGAAGCTAGTAGTATTTCAGATATGTATCTGTGGTCTGGGTTTGAGTTTTCACAGAGGGAAGCAATGTAATCGATTCTCACTTCATCGTGGCTGGAGTTCAGCCTTCTAAGCTTCTGAACAAGGTGGTCTATGCTCTGTAGTTTCTTGCGGTTGATCTCTCCGGATCCCGCGGTGTTAAATGAAAGGCCATCATCAGGTTTCCACTGATCTTTGACCTCATTGTCTTTACCAGCTGCAAAATATGATGTTATAATGAGATAAGTAAATAATAATTATAATTCTGGATGATGTTAAAGATGCATTGGTCAAATCTTCAAGGAAAATACCAGAATATGCATATTAAGCAAATAGTCATTAGAGCTATTACAGTTTACATAAACTGTTTTCATAAGCTATCCGGGAAATAAACTGAAACAACTTATGAACATGTCATTAATCTCTCGAAAATAATCTCACAGGAGCTTATGCAAGTAGATAAGTTCAAATAAATCAATCTAAAAAGGGTCTTAATATAAAGTGTGGTCATTATAGATAATATGGATCCTATCTTTTTATCCATAAATAGAAATCAGAAACTACCTTTTGGATCTTTAGGTATCCGCGTTACCGGGGATGACTCATCATCTTTGTAGATTGATTCATCGAGAACTGAGATAGGACTTGGATGTTCTGGCGCCTTAGTTGCAAGTTCTGCAATTGCCTCATCCTCATCCAATCTTGGAGTTGATTTCTACAATATTAGGTAAAATCAAACAACATAGTATTAACTGATAAAAGGATTGTGCTATTGCTAAAATTAAAAAATTTAATCATATTGTTATAGTAAGAAAATTTGATTTAAATGAGATAAAATGGCTCTTACTTTCTGAACTGTTTCTGAAACTAATTGTTTCATAGCCTTCAAGGATGGACTTTGGCTGTCATCAATTTCAGTAGACTGCAAACTACTAGTGACTTCAATATCGAATTTCGAGTCAACCGTGATGCTGTAGGATTGAAGAGAAATTTCGTCCCCTTGGCAAAAACTTCTAGAATCATTGCTCAACTCACTCATTTGCTCTTCACTAGGCTGTGAGTTAAGGACTCTTTGTCTTACTTTTCCACCTGGAGAAACTGATTCCACTGCCTTCTTACCAGATTGTCTTTTGGATTTGATTGAATCCATTGGCGGGGTAGGAACACGAGATCGCTTCTCCAACTCCAACTTCTTTTGTTGCAATCTTGGACTCACTGATCCTGAATTCTTCACCGAACTTTGGTTATTTTCTTTTGAAAATTGTTGAGACCTTGATTGAGATTGTGCAGATCTTGTAGTACTCTTGGTAATACTTGTTTTCTTATCAATGGAAACCGGAGAAGCGTCCCTGCGAATATTCTTAGGAGACTGTTCTTTTGCTACTAGAGTAGAAGATATGTTGTTTCTATTGGAACCAGAAAAGCCACCAATTGGAATAGCTGAAGACGCAGAAAATTCGGATTTCTCAACAAGTTTTGCCGGTTTCATTATAACTATTGGTGAATCAAAAACCCTTGTTGAGTCAGTTCCTTTGATTGTAGAAGATAGAAAATTGTTCCTCTGGGGATTTTGTTGCTTTACTGACCGAGAATTCTGATTTTGATTGATAGCTTTAGGTTCATAGTCACTTTGACTTCCAACAACGTTCGGAACTTGTTCTTCTTTTCGACTCTCTAATAGCCCTTTTTCTTGCATTGCTTCTAGTATCTGCTTTAGTGCTCTAAGATCCCTTCCAGATTGTTTAAATTCAAGGTCCTTCAATCTCTTCTCTATCTCGCTATAAACCGAAGGAAATGAATCTTGCGTTTTTGCTGTAGGAGATTTTATTGTCCTTAAATTTTGTTTCTGAGAGTTTCTATTTGCATCCTGCTGCTTCCATGGTGCTGGTTCAATCGGAAACTTTGAACTAGAGACCGGTTTCATAACCACATCCTGATTCTTCCGCCTTGGGGAAGTTGGATCTTTCAATGAGATTTTCGGAGAGTTAGAAACTCGGAGTGGCCTTATGAATCCAGTTTTTGATGATCTTTGAAATTCACCATAATCTTGAGCTGAATAAGTTTCAGTTGAACCTGATTGAGTATCACCAGTTAAAGATGAATCAGGTAACGCTTCCAAGCCCATTAGTTTTGCTACAACACTCGGTAGCCGACTTTGAGTTGGTGGAGACTGTTGTAGACTAGAGAATTTTTCATTTGAGGTGGAGGTGCCACTATAAACGTTTCTTGAGATGTGGCTCGGCTTTGAATCAGAACTATAAGTGCGCCACTGACCTTCCTTACTATCAAGTGAATGCCTTGGAAACTCTTTTAGCTTTGGTGTGGATTTTATGGTCTCTCGCGATTCAAAAGAATAACGACTCGTTTCTCTTCCATCGTAAGCTAACCAAGGAGTGGCATCCTTTGAGATGGAATGCCAGTGTCCGTCTTTTACTTCATGTGATGATCTTGGTAGTTCTCGAGTTTCTGCATAATGCCAAGGTGCTTCTCTAAGTTTCGAAAGGACTCGGATAGACTCCTTTAGATCAATAGGCACACTTTGTTTTGCATCTATTTCAACTCCATAAGATCTATCAACATATTTGGAAAGCTGAGGAGGTCGCGGTGAATCCCTGTGCTTCAATGCATGAACAGAAGATTGCTCTTTGGCCATAGATTTCAGAGACATCCCTCGAGGATCTCTATACATTGAATCCTTCACCACATCACGCAAGTCAAGTGAGTGACGTCCTAAACGAGGAGAGACATTTGGTGGGTTCATAACTGTTTCCCTTGAAGGAGTTTCGGGCAAAATAATCCTGTCAAAGGAAGTCTCTACTTCAGCCTTAAAGTCTAGAGAAGAAACCGATGATGAACAAGAAGAGAATGATGCTCTCGATGATTCTGTTGAAATTCTTTGCTTTTCATTCTGACCTCTGTTTAAGCTCGTATCCTGCAATGAATCAAATATGCTTCATAAGCCATGTTTCATTTACATGCTTGTAGTTTCTTTCTAAGGCTGGATAGTTACAAATACATACATCAAAAATAAAAAGTATATGCACATGAAATTTTTATAAGGAGAAAAACTGAAACATGATTGATTTTGCGGAAACTCAGGAGATGGATAAATATAGAAAATGATTCTATAGATTATTAAAACATTCTCAACCTTCTACATTTGTATCCAATGGAAATGGTAGTCAAATATGCACATATATGTTATGAATAATATATCATAAGATCAGTATATGCATACTTGGTATTGTAACAAAACTTTCCATGCCTCAATTTAAAGCTTTATTCAATCAATTTAGAACTGAAAACATTATAAAAATTGTAAGAAATGAGGGTAAAAACAAGGTTCTTACATTTGCCATTTGCCGATGTCGGATGCTATCAGAATCTCTTTCCAAACTGTCATCACTGAATTGCAAATTACCTATGGAAAAGCAGAAACATTAAATTCAAATACGACAATGAAACTGAAACATATAGATCACTATACACAACATAACAAAATTCAGAATGAATTTACAGTAAAAACACTAATTTTTAAATCAAAACAATCTTATCCACACAAGTTGGATGCTAACTCTTGAAAAATCACTATCTATAAACAAATGCAACGAACAGTAATATGAGATTGACACTCTCAATTAGTAAAGTTAACAGCTCAAATGATAAATCATTTCAAAAAGGAAATACAAACACATTCCTGCAAACCGAATCCATAAAATTGAATGAGTTACTTCTAAGAGAAATACCAGAAGGAAGTCTCTTCTGGCTAAAGCGACGAGCAGTAACAATCTGATGACGATCGAAGAGTTGAAAAATTCCAGTCATACATCCTATCTGCTTCTGCAGATCTTGATTGTCATCTGCTAAAGAATGCAACAACTTTGCAGCCATGTCAACTCTTTTTTCTTCACAAATTAAGCTCAAATTCTCAACCACCACAATAAATTACCACAACACTCTCTTCATAAAAAATCTGTGTGATCTATAATACTCTCAAAAGTCAAATCTACTTACACAATACATCAAATTCCAAACCCCTTATGAGTAAAATTTATGATTCTATTAGACCTAATACAACACAAAATCCAAAATTTCGACACCATAAGAAAATAAAACCCAATATGGTTTATACAAGTAAATGAACCTCTTTTCCTTCACCCGCAAAGCTAGAAGAGAATGGAACAGTTTTCACAGTTCTGTAGTCTCATTATAAAGAAAAATGCTTCAACAAATTGCAAAGTAAACAATTTCTTGAGGCATTTTAAATCATTAAAAATACCCTTGACTCTATCAAACTTCATCAAACTCAACACAGATTTGGGTTCTCATAAACATAAAAAAAATTCAAACTTTCTGCTCTAAATGCCTTAAACTAATAATCCAAAGTTTTGGGGTTAGTTCAAAACTCATCCAAAACCTTCTCTCAGTCAAAACTTGCAAGAAGCTAATGGAAAACTGTGAAATGAAAAAGGGTATAACCCAAAAAAAGCCTAATCAAAGGGTTTTCATTTGGATGAAAGAAAAAACCTTGTTAGGTATCAAAAAACAAACCAGACAATAGATTATGTGACAATGGCAACAAACGGTACAAATAAGGAAAGGAACTTAACACCCCTTTAAGCAAATGAACAATGACTCAAACCACCACAAGTGAAACCAATGTCAATGCCAAAGAACAAAAAACCCACAATTGATATCTTAATGGAAGCAAAGGAATAGAAAAGTAAGGGTCAATTCTGTTTTCTTTTGTTTTTTTTTTTTTTTTTGTGTGTGGGGTGTGTCATAAAAATCTGCTAAACAATCTGGTTAGAGCTGTCAAAAAGGATTTTTTATTTTTATTTTATTTCATTATTCCCTCCTACCGTATTATAAAAACAAAAATTTGTTAGTATTTCTTATGACATTGTTCCATTATAAAAAAAATTACATTGTTCCATTATAAAAAAATTACATTAATCTAAACATAATTTTCCATTAATTTATTAATATTATGAAAGATGACCTAATGATTAAATTTGAGTTAATAATTGTATATGAAATTAATAAAAATAATTAATTTAACTATCGTTTTTAAATATATATTTTTTATAACAAATGTTAATATGTACTCTAGATAGTGCTTATGTCCTTAATTATAAGCATAATGTGAAAATAAAATAAAATTATTTTTAAATATAAATATTCTTTTAATTTACTAAGCATTTTTTTAATAATATCTAATTTATTTTGAAATATCAAAAATTAAATTTAACACATTCAAATATAAAGAGTATTGTACTATTAATATATAAAATGAATATATTAACTGTTCTATTGATTTTTCTTAATAAAACTGAAAAAAATAATAATAAATTTATAACAGATATAGTACATATTATTAACAAATTCAAAGTAAAAAATATTTTGAAAATTATATACTTAAATTTTTAAAATTTTAAAATTATTTTTATTAAAAAATATTTTTATTGTTATATTTTTTAACGTGCATCTTTAGAATATACGCTAGCAAGGCTTTATTTTTATTTATAATTAAGATTGGAGGAAGATTTTATATTTTTATGGATTTTGTTGATTTTTTTTTATAATTATGGTGAAGAAAGAGAAAGAGGGTGAGAAATGTTTGTGTGGGTCATATGTTAGCTGAGGTCTTGTGTCTCATAAGTCCATGATGATCCATGTGAGATGTTGAGGATGTGTGATTGTGGAGCTGTCTGCATGTGCATGTGACTTTGTCAGGACAGATAGAGGGTGTAATGTTAATGTTAGATAAATAATGGTGGGTGGAGCCTATAAAGTAACTAACCCTGTATTTTGATTTTGGAACATTGAAAATTGATTTTGAATTATATTTATGTGATAATGGTGGGTGGAGCCTATAAAGTAACTAACCGTGTATTTTGATCGTTGAATCTACAAACCACAATTTTAAATTATGAATACCTCTAATTGATAAATATTAATATTTATTTTATAATTGTATATTTGAATTTTTTATATTGTATTTGTTACTTTATCTATTAAAAATAAAGTAATACAATTTGCAACTTTGATGGGAATGTGTGTTAAATTAGTTTTGAATGTTCAAATAAATATATATAATATCAAATCTAAAAAAAAGCATAAATAATTTTACTATCTCTGATTTTAATTATAAGTAATCTTTGAAAAAAAATTGTGTCTCTACGTTTAAACATCATTTTAGATTATAAGTTGCATTTATTATGTTTTTTATACATACTTTTTATTAATATTATTAATTATTTCAAAATATGAAAAATC
>JBBPBR010000004.1:202033-215787 GCA_037974775.1 Cicer pinnatifidum
TTTCAATATTTCTCTTTATCTTTATAATTTTCAAAAAATGAGATTTTTTTGAAGTGTTTTGAATGGATGTAGGAGAGTTTGTCAGTTGTATCAGCAAGTTAAAGTACATATTTTACATGTTTTATTTTATATAA
This sequence comes from Cicer pinnatifidum, assembly GCA_037974775.1. NCBI lineage: Eukaryota > Viridiplantae > Streptophyta > Magnoliopsida > Fabales > Fabaceae > Cicer > Cicer pinnatifidum. Next base: position 202,168 of record JBBPBR010000004.1, read on the forward strand.
TATAGAGCAAAACAATAATCAAAATAATAACAATAAGGTAGAAAATAATAGTACTATTAGTAGATTACTCTTTGTTAATATGAATACGACAATATAGGACAATAAATAAAAAAAGTAGATTACAATAAAATTATTTTAGTTTTATATCACCTAAATATTAATATTTACGATTATTTATTTTTAACGAAAGTAGTTATAGATCATAGTCGGATGAATGCTAATAGTTTGAGTGAAGTGCATATGTGTGGAGAAATTTTTACAATTTGCTTTAAAAAGACTTCCTAAAAATAAATGAAAGTTTTATTGTCCTTGTGTTAATGTTTAAATGGAAATAGGTTATGTTTTGAAGAAATAAGACATTATCTTATTTGATATGGGATTTGCCAGAGTTATACAAAACGGATATGGCATGATGATTTGTTAAACATGACAAATATTTGAGTGTCACTACTATGTCATATTACATATGTTGAGCATTGTAACAGAGTTGATTCATGAATGCAAGTACGCAATTTTTTACAAGTTGCTATTGATTGTATTTTTCTATATTCGTATGATAAAAAATTATAAGTAACAAGCCAATTATTAGTTCTGCTAGCACTATTATTTTTATCTATTCCAATGATATGAGAAGTGTTAGCGCATCATTGAAAGGATATAAACTTTAAGTGATTTCACATCTCTTATGGGTGGTGTATGAATTGCAGTATACAATTCACAAAATCATCTAAATGAGTGTCAAGTGGGGTCGTTTGTATGAGATTATAGAAAAATCTCTAAAGCATTCACGAATATCAAACTCGCACGACCTATTTGCGTAATCAATGTCAACGACGAGAATTGTAGGGTGCAATGTGGTTGTTAGACCTCTAACATATGCAAAACATGTTCGGTTGATAAAACTTACTTCACCAACTCACCGTGTGTTAAGTCTTATAAGTCTAGATCTGGTTCATAGTCCAAAAGACACCACATTCGACACATTGGCACCCAAATTTGCTAACCCATAAATTTGTTTTTCAACTTTTTTTTTAATGTTTTAAAAATTTTGACTTTATGTGGGGGATTGTTGGATACTTTGTGATACTTTAAAAGTATTTAAAAATTACTTAATTCAATCATACAATAATATTATTGTTGACCATCGATTACAATTTATAATTAAAATGGCTTAAAACTGAAGTGATAGAATAAATGACTCAATAATTTTATTCTAGTTCGCTACAAACCCAATAGTTACATTAAGTCCATTCATTTGAAGGCTTTAATCGACTATGATTAGAACTTACACTAGAATACTTGGATAGTCACAATGATTATGTTCAATATTCTCACCTCCAACTTTATACCATCAAGTTGTTGAAGAAAGAGAAGCCACTACCGAACTTAGTTTACAAGTTCTAACAAGTCTTCTCAACTTTCAGCTTAGTGTCGTCAAGTCGTTGAGGAACACAATCAACAACTACTAGGCTTGGTTAAAAAGAATTAGTGTTTGTAGGTTTCAGAGTTTTCTCTCTAATTATAATGTGTTTGTAATATAAGCTCTCATATTTTTTTCCTCAACACTTAGATAAATTTGATAAGTTTTATAAATCAGTGTTTGTGCTTGCTGATTTGAGATTAATTTACTTTGAATGAATGTTGTAAGTTGTTGTGATCGTGTAAGTTGTTTGAATTCAGAATCAGTTTCTATTTATAGAAGCATTTCCAACATTGTCTTTGTCCTTCAAAGTATGGCTAAATATCCTTCAAGGAATGGGCTTGTTGTCCTTCACGGTATGATTTATTTGTCCTTCATCATGGTGCTTCATTATCTTCAAAATTATAACTGTTGAGTTCAATTCTAGTCGTTGATTATAAAACTGAGACTTATAACTTTTTCTAAGTGTTTATGGAATTTCAGTTTTGATGAAGCAAACTATACTTGATCAGAGACAAATAACAACCAAAGGGGCAATTATTGAACCAGAGGTAAAAGCACCACATACCTAATTTTTGGACTTGAGGCAAGCACCAAAGTCATGTTTGTTGGATCATAGGCAAGTTTGCTAGATTAGAGAAAAACACCAAAATCACGAGTACTATATGCATATTTTCTTGACGAAAATCAGGGACTAGAGGCATGATTTCTTGACCAGAAGCAATATTTTTTGACCATGAGCATGTACCAAAAGTAGTTTAACTTTACCGGAGGCAAGAACATCAGAGTCATGATTTCTTGACCAGAGGCAATGACCAGAAGCAATTTCACTTGACCAGAGGCAACTTTTTGGGTTTGACTTTTTCCATGACTTTTTTTGGACGTTGACTTTTTATATACTATTGAATTTTACAAGAGGCAGCTGATTAGAGACAAAGAAACTCATATGCTTGTTTCATCTCTAGAGGCAAAACTATCAGAGGCAACTACTCATATGTAGTTTGACCAAAAGCTTGATTACTTCATCAGTCGACTTTCAACAAATGTGCTGAGAGCATAACTGAATCAGAATCAAATGCATTCTTGGCAAACCTTCTTGTACCATTAGAGGCATAGTCAATCTAATGCTTTGTATCAATAGAGGCAGTTCCATATACACTTTTTCACCAGTTTTTGAATGTGGAATTTTCTGTCTTTTTGACCAATCACTAGAGGATATATTCTAATATTCTACATATTAATTGTGGGCTTAGAATTGCACACTTAAATGAAATATTAGTGCCTAAAATTGTTTCCACAAATTGATTTTGTTATCATTAAAACAAATACAATCTTTTGTACTTTAAACAGATTTTGATCTAACAATCCCCCCTTTTTGATGATGACAAACATCCTTTTTGTCAATAATTTTTTATTTATTTAAAAAAAGCAGATCAACAAGGGTTTCGCAAACCTCTTCCTCAAAATATGCATGTCTGATTTAAAACTGAAAATAATATTGTGAAAGTTTATAAAAAATAGTTCTTCAAAAATATATCTTCTCTCCTTTTTGTCAAATTATCACAACTGTTTTAAATTGAGTTTAATATTATCAAAGACACAAATAAATTCAATTTTATCATAGACTCAACAGACATATATTTAACGAGTCATTTTATTGTAATTAGAAGCAAACGAAAGAGACAAATAAATGTATTGTAATTGTACTAAAGAAAAAAAAAGAAACAAAGAAAAAAATTGACGATTTAATATTGTGTGAAATAAATAATTTTAGAAATTAATAAAACAAATACATAGAATGATAAAGTATAAAAAAATGTGAACAAAAATTAAAACCAAAAGACAAATAAGTAATTTAATATAATAAAAAGTAACAAATTTTTCCACAAATAATATTTTTCCACAAAAAATATCATTTTATCTCCTATCCTTTTATAAAAAATAAAATAAAATAAACGAATCTCCGACCCTCACATACAATCTGCACTAGATAATGTATTGTGCATGTAAAATCACTTGATTACTATGAATTATCTAGATTGCAATGGTGTGTACCCAAGAGAATATGTGATGAAAAAGTTCGTTATATATTCATTAGGAAACCGGAAATTTCCTACGTGTCAGATTCCTCAAAGCACATGGCTCCCAACCTATCCAAATTCTCGCTACATGTTATTCGTTGTGCTTTTTCATCCTCACTTGTTTGTTTGTTTCTAATATTGATTCTTGATTTTCAATAATAGAATAATATGTTTACTAAAAGCTCATAAAATTCCAAAGCATAGCAACTTTTAACACGTTGCACCCATGAGTAAACATATTCCTCTAGCTAGAATACATATTAGGATTTCCTTCACGCAATTATAAAGGTCGAAATCGTTTATCAATAGTAGGAATTTCTTTTGTACATTTACAAATTAAAGAATTTCTGTACATTTGTTATTTAAATAAATAGATTAACAATCATTTATGAAAAAGTTATTTAATAATTTTTGTATTTTAAAAAAGAACATTTTTTATATTTTATCATAAAAATATTTAATATTTATTATTATGAGTAATAAATTTTTTAAAAAAATTAGATTTATATTTTGCTGATATTTTTTTATAAATTGTATTTAATTATTATAATTATATAAATGATAGAAATAATTTTAAAAACAATTATTTAACTGTTAATTTAAGGGAATTGCTGCACGTAGGAATTCATCATGAATTATTATGAAAACGTTTTAGCCGTCGGATTTTATTAGATAACTTTTATATATAATGAGCAAACCATCATTCTAGTCCTCGAAAGTGTAGGGTTTTCTCTCTATCATTCTCTAGCTCAAGAGAAAATTTAAATTAGTTATCAAATTATTAAGATAGTTCCTGAAAAATATATTTAGTATTATAAAAATATCTAAAAAATATAATTTACTATCAGAATAGTTAATGACCACTATAATATTAGGAAATAAACTGATTAACATTTTGACGATAGCATCCTATATTTTTAGAGACTAAAATTGAGATTTACCCATGATTTGATACTGTCTCTCTCCTTTCATGATTGTTTAATTAGTTGTCTTATTATTAAGTTTTCACGAGTTGATCTTTGCATTATATGGCATTGTTCTTAATTTAAAAACTAAATATGCCAAGTTGATCGTGTATTACGTAGAAGACTTTCATCAATAATTTACTAATAATGTAATAATAAAAAACGTACTTATTTCATTACAAAGAATCTAAGTTCAATAGAATATATACATATAAATGAGTCAATATAACTCAATTTATAGTGAAAAAACATAAATATGTAAAGACTAATTTGGTTTGAACTTAAAATTCTCCTCTTTTTTATATTTAAGTTGTGTGAGTTTAAACACAAAAGTTTTTTAAAATAAAATACATACATATGATTTTTTTTTCCAGTGAATACATACATATGATTATTTTAATGCATCTATAGAATTAAATTACACCATTAATTTTGTATGCATATAAATCACACACACTCATGATTATCTACAAACAGTTTATTAATAGTGATAGTGAAATATATGGGGACAGAGAAGCTATAGCAATGTAACCCTACACTCACAAATACAATGAAATCACATGTGATTGCCGGACTCAACAAGGCATATGACCAATTAACCTAACTCAATCATCACTATCCCATTTCATTCATATTTAGGAAACATTGCTCACAACCCACTTTGATTGGCACATAATCATTCCTTGCCTTTTTGTAAGAAAATCACACCTTACCAAAAATAATCATGTTTATAGACTTCTAGGTTCTCCTCAAATTAGCACAAAAGAATTATATATATGTGTGTGTGCGAAGGTGGGATCTAACTCATTAGAATTGGTTTTATCCAATAAAAAACAATTAAATAAGTCATGATGAATTAATTAGAGTGGAAAGGGTAGCATGAACTTTTAGGCTATAAATGGTTAAAAAAAGCATATCAAATTGTGTAATGAAGATACGAGAAGAATGAATCTTGAAGACCTGTTCAGGTACATAGCCTAGAGGGGAAAATTAAATATTACTTTATCTTTTACTTTTTTAAGGCTGTGAAATGAAATGGAAATCATGGATAATTTACATGCTTGGGTTTGAAGTAAAGAGGCAGCAAATAAAGTTGAATCGATCTATTAATTTTTTAATCACCTTTTTTTATAATTGCTTTAAGTGTATTTGGTATAAACAACTTTTATTTTAAAGTGTTTACGGAACACATGTAAATTATATTACTGGTTTCACCACAAAATTAAATATACACTACGTCATAAATTAAATTAATAACGTGATTCATGTGCTATAAAGCATGATTATATATCCTGATATTTTCATATAACCAAATTTAAATTTTATGTTTATTTAAAATTCAAATGAGGGTTTATAGATAATGTATCTGTAGTATTTAGAATGAGTAAGACTTGAGTAACAGTGTCTTTGAAGATGTAGTCTATTTGTATGTGAGATGAATTAGAAATATATCTAACATTGTATGAATTAGAGTGTGAAGGAGTTTAATGAAGTGTAGAGCCCATAAATGTAGAATGTCTATAAAATAGAAACATCTCTTTGCTACTAAGAGCCCATAATGTGGATGAAGCCACAAAGAAGAAAGTATTGGTCAACAATAGTGAAAAACCTTCGCACTCTCTAAAAGACCAAGGAACCTTATTGGTTTTTAAAAGACTATTTCTAATTTTTGGTTGCTCATCAAAAATCCTATAGGTTCTGTCTTGAAAATTTATTTTTAATTTCTCTAGTCGATGTAATCTATTTTCAATCAATAAACTTTCAATTTTTAATTCTCACTATCATAAGTTTTTATTTTTTTTTTATTTTTTTTTTATCAATTGTACAAATCTATTTTTTTTCTTGATTATATTTTCATTTTATGTCTTTTTGTTTGATGACAACGTGAGCAAATAAATATTGAGAACAACATTTTGGTTAAGCTTACTTTCCAAGTGGATCCCACTAGTTTTATTAGTGTTAGTATTAGTATTAATATTATAATAATTATTATTATTAAAAAAAAAAGGAGAATATATGGTATTATTGGGCTAGGCCTATGTGAAGGAAATAAAAGAGATTTAGAAATCTCTATGGAGGATGAATGAGGACAGTGCCGAAAAAGTAAAGGAAAAGCAAGTATGGCAAAACAGAGAAGAGAAAAGGGTTTGTTTTAGTATGTTATTCCTACCACTGAGTTTGTTATTTTAATATACAATCTGAGTAGTTTTTTTTTTAATCTGTAGAATTGAATTTTTTGTTTGGCCATTTATCTACACAAGTGAGGGAAAAATATTGTGCATTATTCAGATAGCTATCACTAATTATCTCTAGCTTTTTCCCAACAAAGTGGTATCTAGAGCTCGGTTGATTTGATTTGTGCATTTAAATGGATGAGAAAAATAAAGGTATGAATATGATTAAACTCAACTCTTCAAATTACACACTTTGGAAGACTCTCATGGAAGACATGTTATACAATCAAAATTTGTATGATCCTATTGAGGGTAACACTACTAAACTCGTAGATAAATCTGACGCTGACTGGAAGAAGATGAATAGAAAGACAATGGCGTTGATCAGACAATGGTTGGATATGAGTTTATATCCACATGTTTATATGCCTACGAAGCTATGCAAGGAAGAAGTGAATGCAATTGAAGATGCATTTTCTAATTTATGACATATGCGACTCAGTCACTTGAGTGAGAAATGACTCAACATACTTGCGAAGTCTCCCTGTGAAAGGTACATCTCTAAAAACTTGCACTCATTGTTTCGGAGGAAAACAACATAGAGTTTATTGATTTAGTTTATACTGATGTTTGTATGATGGATAATAGATCTATTGGTGATGAATCATATTTTGTTACTTTTATTGACGACCACTCTAGAAAAATGTGGACCTTTCCTTTGAAATCTAAAGACCACATATTTGGAGTCTTCAAGCATTTTCATGCAAGTGTTGAAAGAGAAAAGGGAAGAAAATTAAAATGTTTTCGATCAGATAATGGTGGTAAATATAAAGGTCCATTTGACGAGTATTGTAGAGAACATGGAATCAGGTTTATAAAATAGCTCCAAAGACACCTCAACATAATGGTGTTGTAGAGAGAATGAATCGTACGATTAATGACAAAATCAGATGTATACTCTCTCATGCAAAATTATCGAAATCCTTTTGGGGTGAAGCAATGAAAACTGCAGTGGATTTGATCAATATTTCTCCTTCTATTCCACTTGATGGTGATGTTCCAAATAGAGTGTGGACAGGGAAAGATGTCTTTTATCGTCATTTGAGAGTGTTTGGTTGCAGATGTTTTGTTCACGTTCCAAGAGATGAGAGGTCTAAGCTTGATAGTAAATCCAAATAGTGTGTATTCATCGGTTATGGTGATGAAGAATTTGGTTATAGATTGTAGGATCTGGTTGACAAGAAAATTATCAGAAGCCGAAATGTGATATTTCTTGAATACCAGACTATTGAAGATTTTGATAAAGCTGAGAAACAAAACTCAAATTCCAGAAGTTACATTGATGTTGCACCTAAGCCCTCTACAGAACCTTTGTTGATGGGGGAAATATACAAGTAGATTATGAGAATGTAACTGATGATCATGTGTCTCACGATGATGAGCAGGTTCCAGTTGAGCCACCAGTTGATTTGAGTTGAGAAGATCTACTAGAGAATTTCAACATTCTCAAAGATATCCTCCACATGAGTATGTGATGATCACTGATAGTGGAAAGCCTGAGTACTATCAAGAAGTTGTTACAAATGTTGATAAAGAAAATTGGTTAAAGGCCAGACAAAAATAGATGAATTTCTTGCATGAGAATCACACATTTGATAAAGTCATTTTTAATTGAGAAGATTCATACTAATGAGAATGGTTCATATATGATGACGAAGACCTTGCCTTTGTCAAAGATGACATGTTGTAGAAAGAAAGTTGGTATGGTTGAGCAGTACCTTCCCACTTGAGTAATGAGGAGGAGATTTGTTGGGTGAGCTCACTCCCCAAGTGGAACCCACTAGTTTTATTAGTATTAGTATTATTATTAATATTGTTGTTATTATTATTATTGAAAAAAAATGAGAAAAAGGAGAATATATGGTATTATTGGGTTAGACTCATGTGAAGGAAATAAAAGGGATTTAAAAAATCCCTAAGGAGGATGAATGAGAACAATGTCAAAAAAACAAAGGAAAAACAAGCACGACAAAACAGATAAGAGAAAAGGGTTTGGTTCCAGTCGTGGTAACAGGTGTGCAGCAAACTTGCTCCATTTGATCTACAAATTTAGTATGTTATTCCTACCACTGAGTTTGGTATTTTAATATACATTAGTTTTACCTTCTCTAAGAGTTACTTTGGCATACCCACTTTAGTGGAAGGTTGTTATAAGGTTGTTATTGTTGATTGATGTTCCCTATTGTTATTAGGAAGACTCTCTTGTACCAATTAATTATTATGGTAGTTTTTTTTTACTAGACTAGGTCCCGTGGTTTTTATCCTCTCAATTTGAGGGAAATTTTCGACGTTAAAAATTGTGTTTGTCTAATATTTAATTTTCTGCGAATTATTTTTGCTCTATAGAATTGAATTTTCTATTTGGCCATTTATCTGCACATATGGGAGAAAAATATTCCGTATTATTTAGATAGTTATCACTAATTATCTATGGTTCTTTCCAACACAACATTTAGAAGAACATAAAAAATATTTTGTACTGAAAAGAATACCAACTAAAATTAATTGTAAGTATTCATTCATACATATATCATTGAAAATATTTGTCACACTAATTTAGGGGGAGCCTTTGAAATTCCTTAAAAATATTTTCTATATAAATGAAATTTTTTTTCCATCAATATTAGTGTTTGTAAACACTAAAAAGAGAGATTGTTAAAATTAAATTGGTTTAGAAACAAACAACGGACAAATATTTTAATGATAACAAAGGATATTACTAAAATAATTTTATCCTTTAACAAGTGTGAAGACAATGTTGATATAGTCCTACATAATCTTCTTACCATTTCGTCTAATGGAGTCGACACACACAAAATGAATCACTCCGTCGAAAGTAATTGAGATGTTCAAGAAGAAAAATTGTGATATGAAGAAAAATCATTTAAATCAATAAATATAAGCTAAATGGTTAGAAAAGTGAGAACAATAGAAAAATTGCTATTTGGTCAACAAGAGAGAATATTACTCTAAGAAGCTAGTGAATCAATCTCAAATTATTCTATACTTTTGTTTAAAGGTTATTGATATGCTGATTGTGTTTAAATATTCAATCATCTCGCTAAGAGTTAACTAATTGTATCATTTGAAACTCTTAATAATATGATCCATCAATGGTTGATACTTCACATGCTTGACCGTACTAAGTTATTGTGAGTGTAAGTTTGTTCTTTTCACATGTTTGATTGTACTAAGTGGTTGTGGGAAGGCTAGGAGTCGTCATGTGATGTAAAGATTCTCCATCTTCTTTTGTAATTAGGTTATTCCTTTGCTAATTGGTTAAGTCATTTAAATTAGGTTATTCCTTTGCTAATTGGTTAAGTCATTTAAATGAAGAAGATAATATCTCTTGCGTATTTTTTTAGTAAATATTTATAATATAGTAATATCATTTGATTATTAATTTGACCAACAAAAGTTGGTTAATTGGTCCACACTATGTTCGAACCCAGAATTGGATCCAAATCCATTTTAAATATACAGTTAAAATAATATAGTTATAATAGAACTCATTTACCAACTGATTAGATATCCACTCATGTTTTTGTTTTTTTTTTAGATTTGAATTTTATCTGGTTATTATCCACTTATATTTTATTTTTTGGATTTGAACCCTAAATTCTTTCTTGGAATCCTAATTCCTTTCTCTAAATTGTAATTTACATACAATTTAAATTGAATTAACAAAATATTATATTTCTCTCATCAAAACAACACAAACAATTTTGTTGCTTCTCCTCAGAGTTTAACCGATTTTGAGAAAAAAAATCAGTTTTAAAATGAATTTGTCGAAACCAATTGCATAACCAGAAATCGATTATTTAACTATAACTGATTTTACGATCGATTTTAAATCAAAAAATAGATTTGATTATAAATCTTAATTTATATATTAGTTTTATATATAAAAAAAAAACAACCACATTAATTTTACATAATATATATAAAAATTTATGAATCAAATATATAAATTTTTGTTAACCAAATAATAATTCGATTTTCTTTTATAAAAAAAACAGAGGGAGTATGATTTTTTGGGTAGCTCAATTCTTGTATTGCATATCATTCACCCATTTTTCTCATAAAAAAAAATAAAAACTTTCAATAATAATTATCTAAATGTAATATTGAACCTAAAAATAATGTGATAACCAAGAAAAATTTAGGGAACCATTTGCATGGGAATTTATATATGCCATGCCATTGAAATTGCCAAAGGTTTTTTCATGCACACATATAGTTTAGTCACTTCTAATTTGGATTTTATTGTTTTCTTAGTTGTTATGGAAGAAACAAACAGAAATTGGGACCATTTTGTAGCTCAAATTGAAAAGAGAACCTAGGAATTTGTGGTCCTTTCATAAAAAACAAAATAGAAATTTGTGGTTCTAAAAACCTAAAAAATCCATTAACCACTCATATGAGCTGATCAAATACAAAATACAAGTATTGATAAAAATCCAAACCACTTAGAGTTTAAGTAACACAATTTCCATAAAACAGACCTATAAGACCGGTATCTAACATGTATTATTGGTCTCCTTATGGAGTTGCTTCTACCACTAGGCCACTGCATTTGTTTTGCTAAAGTTTAGCTTTCAATTGATTATATATTATACTCATACATTTATATTTTAAATACAAAATAATGATATATATTATATCAACTATAAGTTTTCTTTTATTTACACAATGATATGTTCTGAATATTAACATTCAAATTTTAGAAAATAAATTGTTTTATCTATTTTTGCAAGACTAAGAAACGTAATAATTTATAATAATATGTATTTTGTCAAAACATTATTAAATTTATTCTTTAATACAAACCGATTCAATAGTTATTTGGTCTTAACTATTGGTTCACTGGTTGAACCAACAACCTAATGACAAAGTGCTTTAATCGTGCCGATCACAAGTTCAAGTTTTAAAATTATGCATGAGATTGGTTAACTGCAAATTTAACGAAAAAATGGGCCGCAAAAGGAACAATGATTACAAGTAGAAAATTGGAGTTTGTATCACATAATTATATTTGTACCTCTTCATTTATATATTTTATACTTTAACTTATTAAAATACTTTTTAGTAAATAATAAAAATTAACACAAATTTGGGATATCTTGATCATATTCCCCACATTCTCAAATTTATAAAAAAATAATTTTTTTCTATGAATTTCTTGAGTCGAAAATTTCATTTTTAAAATTTTCAGTAGTTATATTTTAATAACGAAAATTTTAAAAATAAAATTTCCAAGAGTTATTTTCAACTGGAAATAAAAAATTTATGGTAGTTATTTTCGATTAAAAATTTCATTTTTGAAATTTTTGCTATTAAAATATAACTACAAAAAATTTTAAATTTTTAGTTGAAGGGTCAGCAGGTTCCAATTGAGGAGGTCCCAATTTTTTTTTTTTGTATGAATCGTGATGTCAGGGAGTTGTAATTTATTGATTTTATAAATTTAATTTGTTTAAAATGGTTGATTTAATGATTTTCTGATGTTAGGAATTCATTAAGGTTTAATTTGATATAATGAAAATGGTCAAATGATAAAATTTCTCAAAGACTTTGAAAAATAGGTATTCAAAAAAATTATTTAAATAGTGAAATTCCTTTAATTTTTTTTTTAAAATTAAAATAAATCCAAAATAATAAAAAAGAAATTACATTGAAATTTTCAGTTGAATAACATTTACTATCAAAATTTTTGAAATTTAATTTTATGTAGAGTTATTAACTACTGACGATAAAATTTCCATTACACAAATTACATTAGTAAAAATTTTGTGCGTTAGAAATTTTTAGAACACAAATTACACCATTAGAAATTTTGAATACAAATGTTAAGTTGTGTACACGATTCTTGAATACAACACAATGACGGAATAAAAATCAATTTATGGGTACCAAATTCAATTTTGTTACAACTAATAACAGAGAATTTTTGACCCAAGGCCCAAATATCGACACAAACTCAATGGGCGGTACCCACGGTAAAGCTTAGCCCAAACTACACATAAAAACGAGGTATGAGTAATAACTCTAAAACATGCAACTCTTGTCACGCGAAAAGCATTCCACGCCACAATTCCATGTGATTCACACTTTTGATTGTAATTTTTTTCTTCTGTATTACTATTCAATTATTATTATATATATAATTTTTAAAATATTATAATATTATACATTGATAATAGTAAAAAATCAATCAACAATTAAGATCGGTAGTTTGAGAAATAACATACCTCTTTGTTTTGATTAAAACATTTCTTAATGTATGTACATTTGAGATGTTATCTTAATGCTTTGAGTTCAAATCTTCTTATATGTTTGTTAGTTTAAAACCATAGCCAAATTAGCAAAAATAATACTACCATCCAATCAAACAAATTCAAAAAATAAAATCTAACAAAAACATAATAGAATTACATATAACAATAAAATGGTATTCATATACCATACTAAATTATTGCACACAATGAAGCCAAAACGTGAGGCTGTCCCAAACCACCACTTTGTTGGTGAAGAAGAAACGTTGTGCACTATTTCTTTTTGGTGAAAATATTGAGTAAAGTTTTGACCAACTAGGAAGAAAAAGAGCATTAAAATCTACTGCAAAAATTTAAAATTGACAGTATGGGCCGGGATCCCTAGAAGACTATATATAAAGAGAAGCAATTCCGTTTTATTCATGGCAGAAGGTCCATGAAAAATGGCCGTTGAGCTACAAGTAAAAATATAAGCCACTAACAAAAATGAAACAAAATAATGTAACAAATCCATATATATATATATATATATATATATATATATATATATATTTTTTTTTTAAAATAGAAACTGTGGTCCCATAATTTAATTTCAGTTAATATTTTAGTTATTTATTTTTTTATAATTTTTTTTGAGTTGTTTCT
>JBBPBR010000004.1:215797-252176 GCA_037974775.1 Cicer pinnatifidum
TTTTTTTTTTTTCAGAAAAAATTTAAAAAATTCATCAAAATTTTCGAACAAAACACATAAAATTAATAACCAACTTCAATATAATGCAAATTTCATCAAATACATAACTCAAATATTCAAATAAACACACATTTTCATCTCTAACAACATAAAATTCATCAAATAAAGAATGAAAATATGAGTTTAGTTAAATATTTAACTTATAAATTTGATGAAATTTGCATTATATTGAAGATGATAATTACTTTTATGAGTTTTGTTTGAAAATTTTGATGAATTTTTTGAACTTTTGTAAAAAAAAGGATAAATGACATCTTAAAATTTAAAAGATCAAATTATCACTTAAAATTAAAATAAAGGACTAAATAAAAAAAATAAAGATAAATGACTAAAACGTTGACTGAAATTGCGCTGTCCACCTCGCCGACTTTTACCTCACTCTTTGTTTTTCTCCTCGCCGCCACAACCCATGACTGTTTCTCTCCTCGCTCTCTGTTTCTCTCACAACTCCTTCATTTTCCCTCTCTCAACCGTTTCTCACCGCCTTGACCTCCTCTTCGTTTCTTTGTCTTGGTTTTTTATTTTATTTTTATTTATTTTATTTTTTATTTTATCAAAACTTGTTTCAGTTTTTTTATCAATATAATGGATTGTTATTGCCTACTTTGAATTGTTGTTATTGCCTACTTTGAATTGTTGTTATTTTACATTGTAATTTAAATTCTCATTTAGCATCTAGTCAACTAAATTTATGTTTAATTTGACACGCTACTGTCTGTTTTGTATTTCAAATTTATGTTTATCAAAATTATGTTTTAGGAGACTCAATTACGTAATGCTACTGCATTTTTTTTGAGTCTTTTAAATAATTAGATTATGAGATTGTAGTTATTCCAAATTCTATATTAGAGGAAGAAATTAAAATGGCACTTGTATATTATTTTTTTTATTCTGTCAAAAAATTGAAATCTTTATCATTTTATTTTTTTGAAATCCAATCACCCGAATCGAACTAACCCGTATATCATCGATTTAGTTTGGTTCAAATTCAATTATAAAAAACAAGTAGAATCGAACCAAACTAATATGTATAAATTTCATTGATTTGGATTCATTTTTCGCAGAAAACCAAACCAAACCAAATTGTTACAACCATACGAAGATGCCTATCGTGGTCCCTCATATAAGAACCGTACATAGACATAAAACACACACAAAAAGATATAAAAGTTATAATTTAATGAAAAAAATTTGCATTATAGAATGAATAATACATAATAGAGTGAAAACCAATATAATAAAGGATATAAAAACAAAGGCGAACTAAAGGTTGTAATTGGTCAACCTATCTAAGATCAATCCTAAGGTATTCTGAATAGACTCTTGATTCTTGGTTGTTTGTTCCATGAATGCCTTAATTTTATCTTTCAATCGATCAAACATAGGTGTAGAAGGAACTGCATAAGGGCCTTCAAAGGCATACTTTATAAAACCTGAAGCAACAATAGCAAGAACATCTAAGGGAGGTAACTCATGCCGAATGATCAACGAAAAATTCAATGGTGCCAAGGGAACAACCATATGTGATTTCAAATTGACGTAGCTCAAAGGAAAGGTATCTTCACTCGATAGACCTTTTGACTAGTTGTTTGGGTACGTGTTTGTGCAGGGTTAGTGTGCGAATGAGATGGTGTGGAGGTGGGAAGTTCAATATTAAGAGGGTAATGGTTTAATCTGTACTTAAGGGCTACAAGACTTTTAGTTAGGGTTGTCTGAAACATCTCATCTGAGTTGTGTGTATTTGAATCAAAGCTAATGAAAATAGTGAAGGTTTAATGGGTGGATTTGGTTAAAGGTGCATAAGGGATAAGAGTAGAAGTTGGATGTTCAGAGAGGGGTTCAGATGGTGTTGTAGTAATTTTTGGTTCAATAATTTTATTACGAGTACCACTACCAAAATCAATAGGAGAGTGAGTAAGCTTAGTAAAAGGATTTATCTTTTGTCTCTTTCTCAAGTTGAGCCTAGCTTCATCCTTATTGGAGTTTTCTTGATTTTATCCTTCCTCGAGCATAAAATATACCTTTTTCCTTTTCTTCTCAAACTCCTCAGATGCTCTTGGAAGAGGGAAGCAACCATGAGGCATTTCTTAACTAAAGTGGTACATCCTTAGATACTCTTGAATGTCCTCTGTACTATCTTTCTAAAAAAATTGTGCGAACGAATCTCCTACTAGGAAGGGAATGTCTTGAGTTCCACTAGACTATCTTGTGAACCGTTTAACTTCATTGCTTAGATTTACATAGTCCTTTATAGTAATGAGCCACATTTTAATGATATTTTGGATGTTGAGCGCTGGTGCAGAAGGGGATACCAAATGTTCATCTTTAACAACTCCTCGTACTTCTTTTAGAGCCTTCATGAGGGGAGTCTTCAATAGCATAGCTGTGATGAGTCTAGAGTAGGAATATTCTTGATTTTGCTTGACCTGGAGTTGATGATACAACTTCATGTGCTCCAGCACCAAGTTTGAAAAATTTGTCTTCATCTTCTGGGAGATTTTCCACATCAATACCTTGTGGTCTTTGCTGAAACGGTCAACAAAGCCACCTATATGCACCACACATCCAATCAGAATCTTGAAGATCACCCTATATCTTGGCTTTAAATGGACTTGCTTGGAGTATACCTTGGGATCTTCAAAAAGTTCCTTGTGGATCTTCATATCCATTAGAGGATCGACTCTTGATTCATATCCATTTTCAATTGTCATGCCTTCATCCAAGAATTTGGTAATAGCTCCGATGGTTTGTAAAGCAACTTTGGTAGGAAACCCGAAAAACACACTTGAGACTTCCCCATCTTTGTTTGCATCAACAAACCTGCATAACTCTTTAACTAGAATTTCTAGACTATATGGTTGTGTTAAGACAAAATCTCAATTAAATATTTTGATGATAAATAAAACAAAAGATTAATCAAGATTATTAATTATGATTCTAATGTTTTGGTTTTTAACATGTGCATTTGAGTGTGTTACACAAGATAGGTAACAAAAATCACAAATCAGATCAAAGGAAACAACTCTGAAGATTGATCCTTTAAAAGACAAAAGATTGATCTTTTAAAGACAAAGATCAATCTGTACATTCAGCTAAAATACAGAGAACAATCTTCCCAGTAGATAAACAGTTTTCACATAATTGGATCAATCCTGGAAGCCACATTCAACTTATACTCTCATAAAAGATCAGCAAAAGATAAATGGAAATCGCACTCATTCCAGAATTTGAAGAATCAAGTCATGCTTCAAACAAAAGGCATATCACAAAGATCATTCTTCTTCTCAAGCAAAGTACAAGTACAAGGCTACAAGTAGTGAAGTACACTATTGATTTGAACCATCCAAAAGCCTGCACACATAACTGAAAAGAACATAATCAAGGCTGACATACTGACACGGATCATAGGGAACAAGCTGTTTCATCACAGACCAAAAGATCAATCCTGGATCGATCTTTTGATGCAGCAGATCAATCTTAAGTTATGACAGATTTTTTCAACAACTCTATTCTGACAGCTGGTCCTTTTCCAATGGCCATATTAGCTGTCCTAAGCCCTCTGGAACTCTATAAATACAGCTGCAAACTAAAGAACAAAACACAACAATCAGCACCAAGCAAAAGATCAATTCCTTCGATCATACTTAAGTGCCTCAATTCTTTTTCTTATAGCTTGTTGTTTTGTTTTTATTTCTTGTGTTGTAATCATTCACAATATTGGTTCATCAACAAAATATATTTCTCAAACAAGTGTTGAGTAAATATCAAATTCTAAATAGCCTCAAAATCATCACTTTGTAACTCAAGGTTGTTTTGACAAATCTTGAGTAAGTTGTAAAATCCTTTAAAGTTTGAAAGACAGTCTGTTAAAGTCTTTACAAACAGCAAGATAGAAATCCTTTCTAGATAGAAGGGTAGGAATTGTGTAAAGATTAAGATTGATCTGAAGAGGAAGTGTGTATATCAAGAACAATCATGCCTTTGAGCACATAGTGGAAAATCTCACTCTTGTGAGGACTGGACGTAACCCGTGTTTGGGTGAACCAGGATAAAATACCTGTGTACTATTTCTATCTCTATATTTGCTTACTTTTGAACAATCATATTTTGGTAAAATTGATATTGCTGTTTTCAAACTAAAGATTGATCTTCTACAAAGTAAAGATTGATCTTCTGAGTAAAGATTGATCTTAATCACTACAAAGATCAATCTTAACCTGAGATCTAAATTTTTAAAAACAAATTTTTTTAAAAAGAGACAATTATAATTCAAACCCCCTTCATTATAATTGATATTTCTACTTCAATTGGTATCAGAGCCAGTCTCTAAATTTTAAACACCTACAAAGTGTTAGAGCAAAAGATTCAGGAAGAAAAATATCAAAAGCTAAATACATAGCTGAAGGAGGATTTTCAAACAGACCACCATACTTTGATGGCTCAGATTATTACTTCTGGAAAGGAAAAATGCAGCTGTTTGTAAAATCACAAGATACAGGTATGTGGAGAATCATCACATATGGAGATTTTACACCAAGAGTAGATCAAAACGATCCAACATCAGCTGAAAAGAAAGAATCAGATTGGACAGCAGATGAAAAATCCCAGGTACTCTTAAACTCAAAAGTTCAACTATTTTTATCATGTGCTTTAAGTAGGGAAGAAAGTGAAAGAGTAGATGAATGTGATACGGCCAAGAAGGTATGGGACACATTGCGAACTCACCATGAGGGAACAAGTCATGTTAAGGAAACAATAATTGACATTGGTATACGAAAGTTCGAATTGTTTGAAATTAATGAAGGAGAAACAATAGATGAAATGTATTCGAGGTTCACAACTATAGGAAACGAAGTGCGTTCCCTTGGCAAAGCTTATTCAGTACAAGACAGGGTAAGAAAAATTATGAGATGTCTTCCAACCATATGGAGACCAATGGTGACAGCTATAAGTCAAGCAAAAAATCTTGAAGTGCTAGGCTTAGAAGAACTTATAGGAACTCTAAGGGCACATGAAGTATTATTACTAGAAGCCTGTGAAGAAAAACAAAGTAATAGCCTTAAAAGCATCTCAAAGCTCACCAAATATTCAACAAACAAATGAGAAAAGTGATTCAGAAGATAGCCAAGAAGATGCTGATGAAGAAATTGCTCTTCTCACAAGAAAAATAAAAAGAATGATGAGGAGAAGAGACCAGATCAAAAGGGGATCTCCAAACATAAAGGACTTCAAGGCTGAGATTGATAAAAGCAAAATCACTTGTTTTGGATGCAACAAACAAGGACATTACAAAACCGAATGTCCATCAAACAAAAAATGACCAAATAAATTTCCTTTTAAAAAGAAGTCCATGATGGCAACTTGGAATGAATCTGATGAATCAGAAACAGATGAACCTGAAGAAGCTAATCTGTGTCTAATGGCAAATATTGAAGAAACAGAGGTAAATTCTGAACCATGTCTTATATGCAAACAAATGGAAATCGAATTTGATAATTTGTTAAATGATTCAAACTTTCTCATTCAAAAATGTAGTTCTTTTAAAGAAAGATTTCACAAAGAAAAAGAAGAGAAAGAAAAGATTCAGGTCATGAATGATAAACTTAAAGAAATCATTCAAAATCTGAAAGATTCCAACTTTACAAATTTGGAAACAAAAAAACCAGAAAGCCAAGATCGATCTTTACAGACAAAGAACGATCTTCTCAAAAGCCAAGATCAATCTTTACAGACAAAGAACAATATTCTCAAGGCTGAAGTTGAAACTCTTAAAAATGATTTGAAAAACATTATTAAGGCAACTGAAACATTTCAGAAAATCATAGGATCTCAAGTAGGGATTTTTGATAAAGCTGGGCTTGGTTTTGACAAAACTCAAAAAACCAAAATGTATGAAACTTTCTTTGTTTCTGAATTAAGAGAAGAAAAATGAAAAATCAAATGTTCATATTGTAACAAAATTGGACACTTAGAATTTGGATGTTACTTTAGAAAAAGGGATATAAAAAACAGGAACAGAAGAAGCCTCAAACCAGAAAATCATTTGACAGTAAAAGAAAGTTTTTATGAGAAACTAAAAGAACGATGTTTAGATCAATCTGGAGGCTTATCAGAAACAACTAACATTCAGTTTTTTAAACAAGTTTCAAAAGGAGGTTCTTTTAAGTCTAAGATTGATCATTCTGAGAAATCATTTAACACTATAAAACCAAATTTCAAGGCTAACTCCTCAGGACCCAAAAACAAGTGGGTACCTAAGAATGATATAACACACTATGCAGGATGGATCTCTAGATGTCAAGAAAAGGCCATGGTTTTTGGAGAGTGGCTGTTCAAGACATATGACGGGTGAAAAAAACTGCTTCATGTCGTTTACCAAAAAGGATGGAGGATCTGTAACATTCAGAAACAACGATCAAGCCAAGATAAAAGGAAAAGGAACCATAGGTAAAATAAATTCTGCCAAAATCAATGATGTTCAATA
Source organism: Cicer pinnatifidum (assembly GCA_037974775.1). NCBI lineage: Eukaryota > Viridiplantae > Streptophyta > Magnoliopsida > Fabales > Fabaceae > Cicer > Cicer pinnatifidum. Next base: position 222,342 of record JBBPBR010000004.1, read on the forward strand.
TGTTGAAGGATTAAAACACAACCTTCTCAGCATTAGTCAACTCTGTGATAATGGCTTTGAAGTTGTTTTTAAACCAAACATATGTGAAGTGAGAATGGCAGATTCTGGAGAAATCATATTTTCTACATCTAGAAAGAAAAATCTTTATATACTATACATTGAAGAATTACCAGTTGAATCTTGCCTCATGTCCATAAATAAAGAGAAATGGATATGGCATAAGAGAACTGGACATTTGAGTATGAAAACAATTTCAAAACTTTCTAATTTAGATCTTGTTAGAGGATTTCCTAAAATAAATTTTGAAAAAGATAAAATTTGTGAAGCATGTGCAAAAGAAAAACAAGTAAAAACTAGCTTTCACTCAAAAGGTTTTATATCAACCAAAAAACCTCTTGAATTACTTCACATTGATCTTTTTGGTCCTATCAAAATCGTGAGTTTAGGAGGTATGAAATATGGATTTGTCATTGTTGATGATTTCTCTAGATATACATGGGGGTTGTTTTTAAAACAAAAAGATGATGCTTTTGATGCTTTCAAAATTTTTTGTAAAAAAGTCCAAAATGAAAAGGAATCCAAAATTATCAATGTAAGAAGTGATCATGGTGGTGAATTCATTAATGCATCCTTCAAAACTTTTTTTGATGAACTTGGCATCACTCATAATCTATCTTGTGCAAGAACTCCACAACAAAATGGAGTTGTTGAGAGAAAGAATAGAACATTACAAGAGATGGCAAGAACAATCTTGGAAGAATCAAATGTAGAAAAATATTTTTGGGCTGAAGCTATAAATACTTCATGCTACATTTTAAATCGTGTTTCAATCAGAAAAATAATAAATAAGACACCCTACGAAATCTGGAAAAATAGAAAACCAAACATTTCATATTTTCACATTTTTGGATGTCATTGTTATATCTTAAACAACAAAGATAACCTAGGAAAATTTGATGCGAAATCAGACAAAGCTATATTCCTAGGATACTCAACAAAATCTAAGGGATATCGTGTGTTTAATTTAAGAACCAAAGCTGTTGAAATCAGTATACATATTCTGTTTGATGAGTTCGATGATCTTGATGTAAAAAAGAAAGATGAAGAGGAAGAAGATCAATCTGGGCAGACACAGCAGATCGATCTTCAGGAGAATAAGACTGATGATCAATCTTCTTTTCCAAATCCTCCTAAAAGCTGGAAGCTAATAGATGACCATCCTCCAAATCAAATTATTGGAGATACAACTGATGGCATTAGAACAAGAATGTCTTTTAGAGATGATGCAAACAACAACATGGAAATGATCTCTCAAGTAGAGCCAAAATCCATTAAAGAAGCAATAATCGATCAATCGTGGATTGATGCAATGAAAGAAGAGCTCCTCCAATTCGAGAAAAATGAAGTATGGACTCTTGTTCCAAACCCACAAAATCAAACAATTATTGGAACACGATGGGTCTTTAGAAATAAACTAGACGAAGAAGGAAAAGTTGTAAGAAATAAAGCAAGATTGGTTGCTCAAGGATATAATCAACAAGAAGGAATAGACTATGATGAAACCTTTGCTCCGGTTGCAAGGTTACAAGCTATAAGAATTCTTCTTGCATATGCATCATATAAAAATATTAAACTTTTTCAAATGGATGTTAAAAGTGCATTTTTAAACGGTTTTTTAAATGAACAAGTTTATGTTCGTCAACCACCAGGTTTTGAAAATCAGAAAAAACTAGATCACGTTTTTAAACTCACAAAAGCTTTATATGGATTAAAACTAGCTCCTAGAGCTTGGTATGAAAGATTGAGCTCATTCTTAATCAAAAATAATTTTTCTCGTGGGAACATTGACACAACACTTTTTAAGAAAATAAATAAAAATGATTTACTCATTGTTCAAGTGTATGTTGATGATATTATTTTTGGTTCAACAAATGAAAAAATGTGTGAAGATTTTTCAAAACTCATGCAAAATGAATTTGAAATGAGCATGGTAGGTGAATTGAGATATTTTCTTGGGATATAAATCAAACAATATAAAAATGGGATTTTTATTTGTCAAGAAAAATATACTAAAGATCTTTTAAAGAAATACAATACGAATGAAGCTAAAACCATGTCTACTCCTATGCATCCATCGTCCTCATTAGATAAAGATGAAAATGGAAAATCAATTTCGGAAAAAGAATATAGAGGCATGTTAGGATCATTGCTATATTTAACTGCAAGTAGACCTGACATTGTTTTCGTAGTAGGTCTATGTGCTAGATTCCAATCCTCACCAAAAGAATCTCATTTAACAGCAATCAAGAGAATTTTTCGTTATCTAGTAGGTACTACTGATCTTGGCCTTTGGTATAGCAAAGGTTCTCATTTTGATTTTGTAGCTTACTGCGATGCTGACTATGCTGGTGATAAAATTGAAAGAAAAAGTACAAGTGGTGCATGTCAATTTCTGGGGGAAGCATTAATAAGTTGGTCATGCAAAAAACAAAATACAATCACATTATCAACTATTGAAGCTGAATATGTCTCAGCTGCAAATTGCTGCTCTCAAGTCTTATGGATAAAAAATCAACTTGAAGATTATTCAGTTAAGTACTCTAATATTCCAATATATTGTGATAATACTAGTGCTATTAACTTATCTAAAAATCCTATACAACACTCAAGATCAAAACATATTGAGATAAAACATCACTTTATTAGGGATCATGTGAGTAAAAAGGAAATTGAATTAATTTTTATTGATACAAAAAATCAGTTAGCTGACATTTTTACAAAGCCTCTTGTTGAAGAAACCTTTAAATTTATTAAAGAAAAGGCTAAAAATCGTGCAAAATCCTGGTCAAAATAAATAAAATTTTTAATCTAGATCAATCTGACAGAACAAAAGAACGATCTTTTGTTTTTACTAAAATACTCAAAGAACGATCTTCTGTCTTCGTTCTAAGTCATTTTGCCTTTACTAAAATTACTCAAAGATTGATCCTCTTTTTTCATCATCACTAACTGTTAAAATTCCACTTTTTACTGAAAATTACTGCTGCTTTTAAATAGTAACGGCTAATCATGATTACCTAGCTACATGCCTTTCTCTTTCCTCCTTCCCAATGCCCAACTACTCTATCAAATCAGACCCACGCGTGGCACTACCCCCTCTTCTTAATCAATTGTACACAAAGCAAGATCGATCATCTCCTTCCACTATTCAATCTTCGTTCTTTCCACTCATTTTTTACTCAAGCTCGTAGTCCTCAAAAATGGCGCATACCAAAACCAGAGCTCACAAAAATCCAGCATCACCATTACAATCATCATCATCCTCACCCCCAGTTTGTTCACCTTCCCCAGTTCGTTCTCCATCTCCTCCACCTAAACCAACACCTCCTCCTTCTTCCCCTGAAAAAACGTTTTCAGACTACATATCATCTTCTCCATAACCTTGTCCTCAACCTATCTCAACTCAGCTTCCTCCTCTATATCAATGTCCCGCCCCTTCAAACAACAAAACAGTAGACAACACCATCTACATGATTTCTGATGATGAACCATCACCTCCACCAAATCCTGATTCTCACACCCATTCTATTCCTCAAACACATCCACCTTTGTCTCCACACATTCCACCATCTCCAACAACTCAAGATCCTATTTCTTCATCTCCAAAATCATTCTCCCAATCTCCTTCTCTGAAAAGCTCACCAAAGCAATCCAAGTCCCCAAACCCTAAATAGAAATCTCCCTCCACCCTTTCTAAGTTTTTAAACTCCAAAAAGCTTAAGATTTCCAACAAGAAACTTCAGAAAAAACCATCTAAAGATCAAACTTCTGCCCCTCCAGAACGATCTTCTCCTCCACCAGAATGATCTTCTCCTCCACCAGAACGATCTCCTCCTCCACCAAAATGTTCTTCTCCTAAAGCAAGTTCTTCCCATAAGTCAAAAAAATCCTCCCAGAAAAGCACTAAAACTCCCACAAATCCCAGACCTGATTCCCATCCCAAACACCCCTCTTCCAAAATCATAATTCCACCTCTGATCTCTCCCAAATTTCAACAAGTATTCTCTGAAAAATGGTCTAAACGTCCTATTGGTGTTGGACGTGTGTTTGATTTTCACAAACTCTCACTTGAAGGGCTCCCCATCCAACATCATACTGATGCCCTTGGATGGACGAATTTTTGCAAATTGCTGATTGCCATTATCCACAAGTAATCCGGACGTTTTACTGCAAGGCTGAAACTTTTGAGGATAAGTCTCTTATTGTCTCAAACTTAAAAGGTATTGAGCTTTGCCTTGATCCTGTCATTTTAGCTGATATTTTGAAACTCCCCTCTGAAGGTTTAACCATCTATGGGAAAGACTGGTACCAAGCCTTAAACATTTCAAAGGAAGAAGTGTTTCAAGAGCTTTTTGTTGATGGTTCTACTCGATATCTGTCTGCTGATTTAAAACCACTACTAAATTTTTTTAACACCATTAGCCAGTACAACATCTTTCCTCATTGTGGCAGCCACAAATCTTGTTTGATAATGACACTCTCGTCATTTATCACCTTCTTCACTGTAAGAAGCTAAACTTGCCATACTTGCTTATCCAGCACATGATTGCTTCCATAAAGAAGGACAACAAACGAACTACTGTTCCTTATGGTATGCTGCTCTCTAAAATTTTCAGACATTTTGAGCTTCCCTTATCAACTGAATCATCAATCGTCAAAATTTCAAAATTCTCTACAAAAAACATCTCCCATATGAAACAGCTTCCCACCATTCCACACTCCCCACAAACTGCCTGTCCACCTTCCTCTAGCAAACGAAAAAGGCCTGACCCAACTTCTGCTGCCCAACCTACTTCTGATTCTCGAGAACGTTCTCTTCCTCCTCTTCACACTACAGAACTTTCTTTTCCTGCTGTTTCTCCCAATCTACCTCCTGTCACTACCACTATTCCATATTCCACACTACCTTCTCCCAACGAACACTCATGTCCTACTTCTAAATTGTTTCCTGTTTTTCTTTCACCTCAAAAAACTGCCTCTTCTTCCATTTTTGGCATTAGTCAGTACATAGCAATTCCTGATCATGATACCATTAGTCCATCTATTCCTCAACCTCTTCGTTCGGCTTCTACCTCCATTCCTCCGATTAATACTACCTTTGCTACCTTATCTACTTTCTGCACCTCTGCTGCTCCCACTCAAAGTGCTCCAATAGATACCTCTCCTCGTCCTTCCAAGCGGACCAAGTTAGAAAAGGAGTCATCACAGGCCTGTAAGAATCTTCCAAAGATTTTTTATGCTCTACAGACCATCATGGCGCGCCAGGCTCACCAAGACAAAGAACAAGCCCTTCTACGTGACTGGATGACCAACCAGCTTGCTCCAAAATTAGGTCTCGAACCACCCATGCAAAATCCTCCTCCAATCTTTCCAGCAATCCCTCAGCCTTCTCTGTCTCCATCTTCTAAAGGATCTTCCCCTTCTCTGTCCGTTTAACTTTTTATGTTCTCTTATTACTTTTTGATGTAACAAAGGTGGAGAAAACATCTTAGATTTTGAATATGTAATGATCTGATTAGTATTTTTTTTTTGAACCAATGTGTAATGATCGAAAGATCTTCTTTTTTGACATGAATGGAAATCATTATTTGGTTCAAATACTGAGCACATATTGAGGGGGATTTTTTTATTAAAAAACACCTTCTGAATTATTGTAAGAATCAAATTAAAAATCTAAATTAACATGTTTTGTTAGCATCAAAAAGGGGAAGATTGTTAAGACAAAATCTCAATTAAATATTTTGATGATAAATAAAACAAAAGATTAATCAAGATTATTAATTATGATTCTAATGTTTTGGTTTTTAACATGTGCATTTGAGTGTGTTAAACAAGATATGTATCAAAAATCACAAATCAGATCAAAGGAAACAACTATAAAGATTGATCCCTTAAAAGACAAAAGATTGATCTTTTAAAGACAAAGATCAATCTGTACATTCTGCTAAAATACATAGAACAATCTTCACAGTAGATAAACAGTTTTCACATAATTGGATCAATCCTGGAAGCCACATTCAACTTATACTCTCATAAAAGATCAGAAAGAGATAAATGGAAATCGCACTCATTCTAGAATTTGAAGAATCAAGTCATGCTTCAAACAAAAGGCATATCACAAAGATCATTCTTCTTCTCAAGCAAAGTACAAGTACAAGACTACAAGTAGTGAAGTACACTATTGATTTGAACCATCCAAAAGCCTGCACACATAACTGAAAAGGACATAATCAAGGCTGACATACTGACACGGATCATAGGGAACAAGCTGTTTCATCACAGACCAAAAGATCAATCCTGGATCGATCTTTTGATGCAGCAAATCAATCTTAAGTTATGAAAGATTTTTTCAACAGCTCTATTATGACAGCTGGTCCTTTTCCAACGACCATATTAGCTGTCCTAAGCCCTCTGGAACTCTATAAATACAGCTGCAAACTGAAGAACAAAACACAACAATCAACACCAAGCAAAAGATCAATTCCTTTGATCATACTTAAGTGCCTCAATTCTTTTTCTTATTGCTTGCTGTTTTGTTTTTATTTCTTGTGTTGTAATCATTCATAATATTGGTTCATCAACAAAATATATTTCTCAAACAAGTGTTGAGTAAATATCAAATTCTAAATAGCCTCAAAATCATCACTTTGTAACTCAAGGTTGTTTTGACAAATCTTGAGTAAGTTGTAAAATCCTTTAAAGTTTGAAAGACAGTTTGTTAAAGTCTTTACAAACAGCAAGGTAGAAATCCTTTCTAGATAGAAGGGTAGGAATTGTGTAAAGATTAAGATTGATCTGAAGAGGAAGTGTGTATATCAAGAACAATCTTGCCTTTGAGCACATAGTGGAAAATCTCACTCTTGTGAGGACTGGACGTAACCCATGTTTGGGTGAACCAGGATAAAATACCTATGTACTATTTCTATCTCTATATTTGCTTACTTTTGAATAATCATATTTTGGTAAAATTGATATTGCTATTTTGAAACTAAAGATTGATCTTCTACAAAGTAAAGATTGATCTTCATCACTGCAAAGATCAATCTTAACCTGAGATCTAAATTTTTAAAAATAAATTTTTTTAAAAAGAGACAATTATAATTCAAACCCCCATTCCTTATAATTGATATTTCTAGTTAAGGTTGATCTTGATTAAAATACTCAGTCTATTCATTACTTGCAAAATCTTCAACGAAGTCAAACTCGTTCTCAACAAAATTAGAGAAATCAATTTGAAGTACATTGAAAGTATCAAATTGATTTATATTACATGCCAGTGTGGGTGAATACGAAATCTTCTTGAGGACAGAAGAAGATACAAAACTTGAAGTCATAAGATAATTCAATAGGATTTCAAGAAAATCACAAAACTCACACAATTTTCAAGAAAATGGTTCATATATGAAATAAATTAAATTTTAAGCGACCAGAGGCAAAGGCAAAATTCAATTCATAAGAGGTAGATCATACTTGTTTAACCAATAGGTATGTTTTATGTAACACCCCGATTTGTAATAGCACAAGTGTATTTTTTTTTTAAACAAAAAAATAATGAAGAAAATACTTTTGGATGAAATGTTTAAGTCGTAACATAACGACAAAGTCAACAAATATTTACAAGCAGCGGAATAATTTTTGAAATAAAAATCCAAAGTATTCAAACATCAAAATACACCGGAGCTATGAGGCCTATCAGACATAGCTCATACATCTGGAGTATTCTCGACAGACCTGTACAAAAGCACTGCCCCAAGAATTTTAACTCCCTCCCCCCATGTCACATCAAAAAGTGGTACATGGACCCATCAAAATAAAAGTCAAGCTGATAATATTAGTATAGGTACAGTCTGCCAACATACATCAAATACATCCACAAAAGAAAGACCTTTAGCCCCTATGCAACAATTTAATCTGATCATACTACAAAAACTAAACGAACTAAGTGATTTCCACACGCCCCACAAGTTCCTCATGACACAGCTCCAGTCAGGTGTGTCCAACTACCTCCCCATCTACAAGATACTAACCGGTGGGAAGATCCTAGTTCTCATCTGAGGGCAAAGCCCACATTTCCACAATAATTGTAAAGGGTCACCAACCGAAATTAACAAATATCACATAAAATTTAAATTTCAAATGCACAAAATAACCTTTCAACTTAGCATACTCTTTTAAAGGGTTTTCATATGCCAAACATGCATAATCAATGTTAAAAAATGAAGTTTTAACAAACTGCACTGTCGTAGCCGAATACAACTGAGAAAATGCATATGTTCAGTTCTAAAATGGCTCTGAATCAATCAACACTTCAAACATGAATATTATCAATTATGAACACATAATTAACACCAAATTAATCTCCACAAATTCACACCTCAATTAAATATTGAATATTCATAACATCAATTACAAACACATAAGTACATCAAAACTTAATCAACTCAACTTCATACCTCTAAGCAGTTACGGCAAATCACAACAACAACCGAATATGTATATAAAATCATCATAGTATAACAAACATGACTCATGTGCCAAGCATCCTAATGCAATGCGTATATGCCAAAATGCATGAATTTCTGGAATTCCAAATAAAACCCTCCTCGAAGGGGTGTAAATCATAATTGTACCGCCTATCACAGACCAGTACTAATTACCGAGGTGCCACCTATCACGGGTCAGCATGATTTACTAAAAAGCGTAAATCGTAAACGTACCGCCTATCACAGACCAATACTTTTTACCGATGTATCACCTATCACGGATCAACACAATTTTCTAAAAAGCGTAAATCGTAAACGTACCGCCTACCACAGACCAGTACTGTTTACCAAGGTGCCACCAATCACGGGTCAGCACGATTTACTAAAAAGCGTAAATCGTAAACGTACCGCCTATCATAGACCAATACTGTTTACCGATGTGTCACCTACCATGGGTCAACACAATTTACTAAAAAGCGTAAATCATAAACGTACCGCCTATCACATACCAGTATTGTTTACCAAGGTGCCACATATCACTGGTCAGCACGATTTACTAAAAATGTGTAGTCTATCATAGACCTACACGACGCGAAAATCCCAACAAAGATAAGATGAACCAACAAATCACATGGCATCATCTCGTGGCCCACCACGGTCACCACTATCACCACGGCCCCATCGCAGTTACCATGTACTATGACGCTTTTCACCACAATCATTGAATAAATGCAGCTATTAAAAGATTCCCCATTTTTAATACTCATTTAACACTAATGATTTATCATATAAAACAAAAAGCATACTCAAACATATTTATTCACACCAATTTAAATTTCCACCAACACACATAAACCACCTCTCCAAATTCCATCCACACATAAATTGAATTAAATTCATTTTCCACCAAGTCACACATGAAATTCTTTCCAAAAATTCATAATATTAATTATGAACACATAATGAAATTAAATTTAATTATCCTCAAATTCAACATAAATCACCCATATTAATCTCCAAAATTTTCAAACGTTAATCACCAAATTTATTCTCCACAAATTTCAACCATAAATCACCAAATTCAAAACTCCACATCTTCAAACATTAATCATCAAATTCAATCTCCAAAATTTTCAACCATAAATCACTATATTCAATCTTCAAAATTTTCAACCATAAATCACCACAACAACATTAATATATCAGAGTTCTCCCCACTGCTAATTCGGTGTCAACGGTCTCGATTCCTTTTCGAGACTCAAGGAGCTAACTATATAAACATAAATATTTATAACAATTTGTTCACAATAAAATTAATCTAAACATAACAAAATTCCCAAAATTAAATCTTTCTCACACACAAAACTTTTAAAACCATATAATCTATATTATTTAGTTAAAACTAAATAAAACAAATATTGTCCACATTTCACATACACACACGACTATTAAAGCACCAAAAACTTTGAGTTAATAAAATACTCTACTATTTTTTTCTTTTTAAACTTAGTTCAAGAGTAATTAAATTAGTAACATTTTAAACTCTAACCCTTTATAATTTCAATCTATCTTTTTACTCGAACTCTTTAACTTAAGTTAAAATTTGAATTTTTTTTCCACAACTTTAACAACTCTAAATTTTTGGTAAAACTTCAGCTTCAATTCAAACTCATTTATTTGAAAACAACTCATTACGCAACTCAAACACATCAAATTTAATTAATTCAATATCCACAAAATCCACACCTAAATCACATATCAAAAATTCATAATATTAATTATGAACATACAATTTACACCCAACATTAATCACTACAAAACACACCTCAAAACAAATCAAATTCAAATTCAACTAATTCCCACATAAACAAATTAAATTCATTTTCCACAATTTTACACCTCAAATACATCAAATTTCTTTTCCACAAAATCACAAATAATGTCCTAAATGCAAACTAAAAGTTTGGAAGGAGCCCTTACCTTAACGATAGCTCTAACACGCGATTACGGCCCCGCGATTAATTCTGGTAAAATTTAAGTTCGTGACGTCACTTCAAAAGTTGGCTAACTAGCACCGCAACGTAGAGATGATCAACTTTTCCTTCTGTCACTTCTCGAAATGAAGCTCAGAAGTCGAAGAAAAATGGAGGTTTGAGTTTATGGGTTTTGGTTTCAAAAGCTTGGAACAGAGAAGAAGAAGAAGGAATTCTCTTTTGTTGCTTTCTGTTTCTCTTTTCCTTTCTTTCTTTCCTTTTCATTCATATATAATAATATATATACATATACTTATATATATACATATACCTATATATATATATATTTAAATTATACTTAAAACTCACCCAAACAAATATCTAACAACTCTTACACACATAATTTCACTCATATCAAAAACTATTTTGATAAAAATATATACTCTCGTCACAACTCAATTGACAGATAAATTTTCATCAACGAGTGGTATTTTTAACAAAACTGTCCAATATTAAATTCTTCGCAACGTAAATAAATTATTTTCCGACAAATAATTTTAATCCAATTTCCAAAAAATATTTTTGACATTTAACTCACTAAATACCAAAAATTGGGCTAAAAGCCTAAGAAATTCAACACAAAATACCCTAAAATTGTATAATTTAGGATTTAAAATTAAGGGTCTTACATTTTACCAAAGGCAGAGGCACATAGGGATTCAAACATCAATCTTTTATAAATTGAATGTTTAAATTTTTCTTTATAAAGTTAAATTTGTTTATAGCAAGGGTTTTTTAAAAAATGTCTATTGATGATCAGTATTAATAAATTTAATGTCTAAAATATCCTTCTGAACATATTCTTTTATGAAGTGATGTTTAACCTCTATATGTTTTTTCCTTGAATGTAAAATGAGATTTTTGGTTAAACATATACCAAAGGCATAATTGCATAAGATAAAAATGTTACTATCATTAATTTTGAGGTCTTCTAGTTGATATTTCATAGACAATAGTTAAGTGATGTCATTGGCTATTGATATATATTATGCTTTAGTTGTAGATAAAACAATGGTTCTATGGCTTTTGCTTGACCGTGAGATCATATTTACACCAAAGAATGTACAACTACCAATGGTGCTTTTCATTTCATGTTTATCTCCATGATAGTAAGCATAACATAAGTCTAATAGTCTGTAATTAAAAGATGGTTTATAACACATAACAAGATTAGTAGTGCTCTTTAGATATCTAAAGATGCCTTAAACAACATTTAAATGAGATTTTTTAGGGTTAGAATGAAATTTTGTACAGTCACACACACTAAACTAAATGTCAAGTCTAGATGAAGTTAAGTAGATAAGAGAGCCAATCATCCTTATATATACCTTTTGATCCATATTTTTACCTCATTCACCTTTTGATCGAGTTTTATTTTAATTTCAGTTAACAAAATAAAAGTTCTAGCACATCCATCCTAATCATGTCATCAACTTTAAACGTATTTTCAGCCATGAACCAAGCAAATTTTGCTCTTGAGTCTAAAAGATAAATTGTAAATAATTCTCTAAACTTTCCAACAAACCAAATATCACGTCAGTCGAACATATATGCCTCAAGTATAGTAAAAACAATGGAGATAGATTATCGCCTACAAAAATAATATTTTCAACCAAAATTAATTTGATTCTTTTTATTCTATTAATAGGATCTCATCATTATACACATCCTAATATATAATTTTACAACAACTTATTAGCAAGAAATAGTTCTTACACCTATCGAAAAATAGTAGAACTAAGTCAAACACATATCTATTTACCATATATTTACAATGTATATGGACTTATTATATTCAAAAGTATCTAAAATAAAATTAGTTGGTTTATTATATGTCAATTATTTGTCAGATTCTCATAATTGTATATCACAAATAGGTTACATGGAGCTCTATACGACAAACCATAACAACAACATCATCAAATCATGTAGAAATTTTAGCACTATACGAGTCAAATTGAGAATGTGTTTGGATGAGACCAATGTTACATGCATTGTATAGTTGAAAGAAGAACATATTAAAGGAGATAGAACAATATAATATTTCACCAAAATTATTTTTCACTCATAATCTTCAAAAGACTGGTGATATTTTTTTTTTACTCCAAAAGAGAGATGACATTAGCATTCAATTAATCGTTCATGTCTCACAAATCACCTTTATATAGAGTTACTCTTGAGTAAATTTTTTGAATACTTGGCACAAAAGATTAGTCTTCATCGTCTTAGAGATGATTTTTTGCATCAAAGGGATATATAATATGTTTTGTGCTTTTTTCTACCACCTAGGTTTTATTCCATTGAATTTTCCTCGTAATATTTTTAATGAGGCAATTCCCACATAAATGATAGTGTACTCTTTTTCTTTCATTAAGATTTTTTCTCATCGGATTTGTTCCTAAAAATATTTTAGTAAGGTATATCCTTAATGGATATTCTGATACTGTTATGGATATTTGATAGATGACCATATTCATAAATCTTTTCATATTTACTAGAATCCACTTATAATTTATATAAAGTTGTATTTTGTACCCCCTTAATTAGACTTATACCCCCTCAAAATTTTAAAATCCCAATATAAAATCGAACTCTAAATTTTAATTTATACCACCATTAAAAATTACAAGAAAACTTTTTCCTAACTTCTTTAAAGTTCATAAAATTTATACTACTCAAATAGATTTTGAATTAAAACAAAACCAGAACAATTCATTTATCACTTTATTTCAAAACTTATTTAAAATTTTTTGCCATGACCTTTTTGTTCCTATCTATTTTACTTAAAAATTTCAACCCAACAAACGTAAAATACTAAGAGTTCTCCCCACCCTTAACTCAGTGCAACAATCTCAATTCATTTTTGAGACTCATTTCACAACTTTGAGTTTTTTATTTATTTAAAAATCTATCACTTTTGTGTAAGATTTATGGGTCACATATGTAATTAATTATTAAAGTGTGTTAGGGTCATTATATAATTTGCCAATAAACTAGGGGTCAAATAATATATAATTGTTTATGGCTAAAGAGCATAATAATTATGAAAATTAATTGTGTAGATACCAGGCGGTTTCTAATTTAATGAGGGGCTGAATTAGTAATACTGCAATTTGGGATATAACTAATAATAGTTATATATAGGGGTAGTGGTCCCCAAGGCAAACACAACAAGACTATTCAGTTTCACAAAACCCTAAAAGAGAAAACTCTCTGATTCTCTCTATCCCCATCAAGAGAGCAAGGTCTTCAGGGTGTTTTGTTGAGGAAGATCACCCAACCCATTGGCTCTATCATCATCATCCCAGGATTTCATCAATGGCAATTCCCACAGGTACGCTTCCGCCTTTGGTTATTCATCATGTAATTGGCATGGATCGTTGAGCATAATGCTATTCAGGGTTTACCAACATTTTGTTCCCAAACACCCTAACATCTAGTTTTTATTTTAATTAAAAAAACATAATGAAACACACTTGCAAAAGTCTTCTTAACTTTACTAACTTAAACCCTCTAATAAAATTTATATTGTCACTTCAAACTCATTTATTTGAAAACAACTCATTATGTTACTCAAACACATACAAAAATCAAATTTCCACATTATCACACACCATATTTGGTCTTACTAAAAATTTTGGTGGATTGGTTTCATTTTATGTTATTCAAGTTATTAACTCCTCTAATTTCAATATTAACAAAACACCAAAGCAAAAAAACACAATTTCCTTTTACTCTCTTACTTGGGATTCTGATTTTTGAAAGGAAAAGAGTTGAAAATGTATAATTTGACTTCCTAAACATTAATAACAATCATAGTAGTGATAAACTGGCAAGATTAAAGCTCACGATATATAAAAAATAAAAAAATTATTTTGTCCCTAAATATGCATGCTTACGGGTTTGAGAGAAAATGGGGGAAGAAATGGCTACCTCAACTAGTGATCTTTAGCTCTTCGCAATCTTCTCAAGTAGTGAAACAACTTTGTAGTTGGAGATTTTGTGATTGAAGGCCTCTAAGTTGCTCAAAAATGAAGGAGAATATTTGAGTTTGGAGAGAAATGAGAGAAAATGTTTTTGAAGAATTAAAGAAATTGATAGTAAGATAATGATGATGGCCATGAATTGCTATTATTGGGACATGGAATTTTTTTTCCTCATTCCCTTAATTAATCTACTATCTCAATTCCAAATTAATATCTAAAAATTTCCAACCACAAAAATTAATCACATAAAATTTATCCTAAAATCTCACAAACACTTAGTCGTAATCACATAAATCACTCACTTCTAGATCTACTTTAGTAAAAATATCTATTATTGTCGCAGTCCAATTGACATATAAATTTAACAGTAAAACGCGATGTCTTAAAATATTTGTCGATAATAATCCTCTATAATTCAATTAAATTAATCTCCTACGAATAATTTTGAATGGGTCTCTGAAAATATTTTACTAACCTATCACTTCTCATCTAATCCTTCTTACACAAGTGATTCTACTAAACACACAAAAAGAAATAGTGAAGTGGTGACTCATTTTGGTTTTTACAAAGTCTTACTACATAGTAAAGAAATATCTAGATATTTTCATTAATTACTCAATAAAATATTGATATCCTAGAAAAATATCTAGATATTTTGCGAATTTATGTCACATCATCTCGTTCAGTCTCTGAGTTCGTTTTTAAACAAGGCGCATTTCACTTACGGATAAATTTATCGGTAACTTAAAATTTTTATAATAATTCTACAAATTAAAACTTAAAATTTCGCAAATAAATTTTACACCGATGAAATTTTTGGTTGTTAGCTTAGAAAAATATAACAAGATCAAATTCTCATTATAGTCGATATATAAAACAACCGATTAAATTTTAGTGCCATTCAGAGTTCGTCAAAATTTAAACAGGGGATATATCTTGCCCGTTTTCTTAAAACTCGGTAGAAAATTACTTTTGAAATTTGAAAAACGCCAAAACATTCACATAGTCATTTAACATCAATGAAAAATGCAAAAAAAAAAATTCATAGATTAATTTGCAAGTCAGACACTTACAACAATTTTACAAACATACCATAAAAACGGTAAATAGACAAAATAATAAACGACATAAGACCTAATTAGACAGTAAGCCCTAATTCTTGTTATAAATAAATTATGGTTCTTACAATACAAACTGATATTGTAAAGGATTTTTACAATGTCAGTCAATTACAACCGTCGAATCATTGTAAGTCTTTAAATTTTATTGTAACCACTTCAAAAGTCATAATCATTAATAGTTGAGATATGTTGACAATGTAAAACGTTTTACAAATACAGTGCATAACAATTAAACTCAATTTTAAAATATAAAAATAAAAAATATTATTTTCTAAATAATTGAAAAATAATTTTTATTATTTTTAGAACATATATTCAATAAGAATTACATGTCGTTTAATTTTCAAACAACCTCATAATTCGACAAAAATTAAATCGGGAGTTCTTAAAATTAGTTTTAATGAGTTCAAATGTTATTTCTTAATAAGAGATTAAGTATTCGGCAAGATTAATAATTAACGTAAAAGAGTCTCAATTTTACAAAACAGAGAGCAAATTAATTTCTAACACTTAGAGCTTCAATAAAACATCACCTTTTGACGGTTAAATGAATCACCAAATAAAAATTATTTTGAGAAACTATACATCCTAAAATTTAATTACAGTTGTTGTTTTTCAAAATCCAACGTCATTTGATATTTTATCAAAAATCACGAAATTAGTCATTTGATATTTTAACAAAAATCACGAAATTATAGTTTACATGCTAAAATTCTAGAACTTTACTTACAAAATTTTCTATCATTCTAAAGAAATCATAAAATAAGTATGTCTTGGGATAGACATGTTTTTGACTAATAGTGTCTTAAGGATGAGTTTGGTATATGTAAATTTTTAGGAATCAAATAATAGTCAAAAGGATCTGTTAAAAAGTCTTCATGTCTCATAAATCATCCATCATAATTGCCTTTAGAAAAACTAAAGCCTAATTTAAGTTACCTATTAGGTTGAATTGAATTGGTACTTTAAAGTTGTGTAAGTAAGTACTAATAAAATTTAATTTTTGGTCAAAGGTTAAGAAAAGTAGACATATTTGAGACCTTGCCGGTTGAAGGTGTAAAAATCATTAAGTAGTGTATGCTTGCTTGAATTATCGAAGCTTGGGAGGTAATGACACATGTCAAATTTCTAATTTTAGTACATGTACCATATGACATGTGAATATGAGCTAAATGGACATGTTAAATAAAAATTTATGTAATTTGATATACTTGTTACTTGATTTTTATATGTGGAAATATGATTCAAATTGTTTACATATTGTTTTTATTAGTAAGTACTGAGAAGTGTCGATACATGATGTATTTCTTGGAAAATTGAAATGCATTAGCATATACAAGGAATCGTATGGTCATGTATATCATTGTTACATGGTAACTGTGATAGACCACATTGTATGGTTATAAAAAATGGATACACCTTATTCTTGCGAAGATTATTGAGTCATGATAGGCATCATTGTGCTATATAGCCCGTAAGCGAATGCACTTTAGTGGATCGTACCGTTTTGTGAGAAACTATACATTTGTGATGCATGCCTCTTCGTTGAAGTTTATATATTATGAAACCATGTGCATTGACATATAGACATTGCGTTAGGACAATGAATCTTTTGTCGAAAATATTTGTTATGAGTGTATGATATGCATTATTGTATTTGGTTAATGATAATTTATATATGTACAATTTGTTTACTCTGTATATGCTATATGTTTCGTATGTGTATATATGCTCTTTTAAGATTGGTGACATTTTCTATTATTGTGGAGTCGGAATGAACGCCCTAAATCTTATGAGCTAGTTACATAGTAATTAGACTAATGCAGGCTTAACAGAGTACTGACTTGGACGCCAGTCAAACGCAGACAACTTGTTCTGGCTAGTGGATTATTAGTATCCAGTATAGCCTTTGATAAAGAGTTGTAATGATCAACTTAGGAGTAGTCAGATTATCATTGTTGAAACTGTCACGACCCGAAAATTTAATGTCGTGACCGGCGCACAAGCTATACTCCCAGCCTGGCAAGCCTATCGACTAACTTAACAATTAAATCGCTCTCTAACCATTTAAAAATATATATATGCTTTTCTCGAAATTTCGACAGAGTATCC
Source organism: Cicer pinnatifidum (assembly GCA_037974775.1). Taxonomy (NCBI): domain Eukaryota; kingdom Viridiplantae; phylum Streptophyta; class Magnoliopsida; order Fabales; family Fabaceae; genus Cicer; species Cicer pinnatifidum. Next base: position 240,137 of record JBBPBR010000004.1, read on the forward strand.
TCTGTAATTTCAACATTTCCCAAATTTTGTAAAATCCCTGTTCAGTTTTCAATTCAGTCATAATTCAGATAACATAATTAAATTGTTTAATACACTTCCCAAAAAAAATAAATAGACTTTCTAAACTCCAAAATAGCTGCAATTACATAGACTCAACAACTGTTACAAAAATGGTCCTCGATCAAAGAGGCCTACCAAAAGAAATATTGAGACTTGAATCAAATAACAGATTCTACTCAGCTGTCTGCGAATCTGAAAAAGATAAGCAACATAAAGGGGTAAGTCACAAAGACTTAGTGAGGAGACAACAACCATCATCAATTAGAAGGGAAACACAAAAGGCACGAATAACTGTTAAATCGCTTAACAAAAATATTAAAAATCCAGTGAATAACAATACGAAATCAAAATGAACAACCTTAGAATCATCGTAAAAATCAAACAAGTAACAATACAAATTTTTAGAACCAAGAGGCGGCTTTATCTCATTGATAGCCCTCTCCTCCTAAGGTGGCCTTTCCCTTAGGGGCGGCTCCATCTAACGGATGGCCCTCTCCTCTCAATCCCGCAACGCATCATCACATATCAATTAGAGAGCTACATCACGTTGATAGCCCTCTCCTCCTACGGATGACCTCTCTCGTAGGGGCGGCTCCATCTAACGGTTAACTCTCCCTAATCGACACGTGGTAATTAGGTGCACCTAACGCAGTTAACGATTTAATAATTATAACACCGATTTCTCAAAACACGTATTAAACAATCATTTCATCGTAAATCATGAAAAACATACTCAATCGCGTAACAATTCAAGATTTAAATAATGTAGCTCATACGTAAATCAAAATAATAACATATTATATAACAATGACCGTTAAATCAAATAATTGACGAAATCGAGATAAAATTCAAAGGTTGTGTTTCCCAAAATTTTCAATAAATACTTTAATATAGAAAACAAGTAAAATAATAATAATAGCAGTATAAAAATATATGACGATGATCGTCGTCAACTCACAGCTATGGAGAATCGTCTAACTTTGCTCTCTAACAACTCTCAGAGTAGCCGGCAGGATCTCAGCGGACAAATCTGGGTATCAAGAATATTTCCAAGCCTTTAGAAAAAAGCTATTCTAAAATTTAACTAACTCTAGAAAACCCTAAAAATCATCTAAATCTACTCTGAGCATAAAATAAGGTTTTTAAACAAAGCTACATTTTTCTATGAATTTATACTAGGATTAGAGTTGGGCATTTACCTCAATGAGTCTCGATCAACAACTCTCAAGAGATGGGTACCCTTTTTCTTTCCTTAGAACACAAACCCTAACCCCAAAAATTTTATCCAAGAACTTGAGAAATTATGAGGAAATAGCTTGATTAGGGAATGTATACCCTTTCCATGGGTTTATTGTGGCTTTAAGAGAGAAATAAGAAGAAGAATGAAAGAAATAAAAAAAAATGAAAATGGGGGAAAGGGAAAGGTGTGTGCCGAGAGGGAGAAGGAGAAGGAGAGAGAGAAAAATGAGAAAATGAGGGAGTGAGGGAGTGAGATGGAAAGAGAGAGAATGAGTGGGGTTATTTTGTTTTTATTTATTATTTTTAGTTTATTATTATTATTATTATTATTATTATTATTATTATTATTATTATTATTATTATTATTATTATTATTATATTTATAAAAATTCACGGGACGTGACAATCTCCTCCCCTTAAAAAAATTCGTCCTCGAATTTATTTAATACATACCACTAACCTTGAGTTTCAACTTAAGTGTGGGTACTTTGCACGGATGACTTCTTCGGTTCCTCAAGTAGTTTCTTCACCAGATGGACCACGCCAAAGGACTTTTACTGAAACAATATCTTTTGAGCGTAAACGCCTCACTTGGCGATCTAATATAGCTATAGGATGCTCAACGTATGATAGACTCTCATCTAATTGTACGTCTTCATAATTAATCACATGAGAAGGGTCATAAAGATACTTCCGAAGAATCGAAATATGAAAAACTGGATGAACTTCCGAGAGATCTGGTGGAAGTGCCAAGCGATACGCTACCGGTCCGACCCTTTCTAAAATTTCAAATGGTCCAATGAATCTTACTCTAAGGGACGACGTCTCTTATCAGAATAAGATTTTTGCCTACTTTGAGCTGTCACTAAGCGATCCCGAATCAGCCTAGTTAACGAAGACGCAATCTTTGAGAAATCCTTCACAAAACATCAATAATAACTGGCTAAACCAAGAAAATTCTGAATCTCCTTCACTGTGGTAGGTCTGGGCCAATTCTGGAAGATCTTGAAGTTGTTCTCATAACTCTTTAAGTTCTGCTGGTGCCATACGATAAGGAGGTATAGATATAGGGTGAGTGTTAGGAACTAAGTCTATAGAAAGCTCGATCTCCCTATCAGGTGTTAACCCAGGAAGTTCTTCCGGAAAAACATCTGGAAACTCACATGCTATTGGAATTTTGTCTAATTTCTCTTCAGCCACTTGTGTATCCCTTACCAAGGCTAAGTACGCTTGACAACCTCTTATCATTAACTTGCTAGCTGCCAAGACTGAGATTTGGTTATATGATACCCAACAACGTTCTCTTTGAAACGAGAAGATTGATTTCCCCGGTATCTCAAATTTCACCACTTTGTTATGACAATGCAAAGTGACATGATGAAAAGCCAACCAATTCATACCCAAAATCACATCAAAATCTATCAAGTCAATAACTACTAAATCTACCGGCGACACCTTGTCATCAATAGTTATATTACAAGAACGATACACCGACTTAGCAAGCAAATTTCCTCCAACAAGTGTGATTACAACTAAAGGTTCTTCTAAAGAAGATAAAAACTTATACAAGACAAGTAGCAAAACCACTAGGATACAAAAGAATGTGTAGCTCCAGGATCAAACAAAACATGTGCATCTCTAGAACAAATAGAAAGTATACCTGTAACTACCGCATTGGATGTCTGAGCATCCTGACGTGTCAAGGCAAACACTCGAGCCTGACCTCTTTCTGCTGGTAACTGACCTCTACCACCAAATCCTCTACCTCCCTGCTGAGATGTTCCTGAACCTCTGACATAAGAATTTCCACTTTGACGCATAGGTGCAGAATGAGTCTGAGGAGATGTCAAAGTTGTTGGTGTTGATGCATAACTAGATGATGGGTGTGTCGTGTCTACAAGACAATCCCTCCTGATGTGACCTATTTGACCACATTGGTAGCACACCTTAGCATTACCATCTCTAGAACAATCCCCGAAGTGAAACCTACCACAAGTAGAACATCGTGTAGCTGAAACATCAGAATGTCTCTGAGGGAAAGTGGATTGTGATGCTGCTCCAGAATCTGATCTACGAATCTGCACTGTCCCAGAAGACTGCCCACTATGACCACCCCTTTGAGACATGAGTCTTTGTTGCCCCTGATAACCAAACATAGATCCACCACCGCGATTTGAGTAGTTACTGTAAGATCCTTCAATCCTTTGCTTCTTATGTGAATCTTGTTTATTGTCTCCTTTTTCCTTTTCTCGTTGCTCAATTAAAAGGGCCAAACTCAAAACCTCAGCAAAAGTAGAACAATTAGATCCAACCACCGACCTAAATAAGTAATCCTTCAATCCTCTGACGAACCTTTTAACACGCATCTCCTCAGTGATAGGATAAGGAGCATGTCTAGAGAGCTGTGTAAAACGAGCACTATACTCTGAAACTGTCATACCCTCTGTTTGCTCCAAACACTCGAACTCATGAGCTAATCCATCTCTAACACTCTCCGGAAGAAAACGAGCCATGAACAACTGAGAGAACTCTCTCCATGCTAACGGAGGTGACCCCACTTGTCTACCACATGACACTATATCAAACCAATCACGTGCCACACCTATTAGCTGAAATGATGTCAATTCTACTGCTCTTACCTCAGAACAACCCAATGCTCTCCAAAGTCACTCTAGACTATCAATGAATTGTTGTGGATCATCAGTTGCACTAGACCCAGAAAAGGTAGGAGGTTTAAGCTTCATGAAGTCTGGTAAAGTGATCTCAATACCCCTCATTACAGCAGTCGTTTGATGCTCAGCTTGTCTAACCTCTTGTTGATCATTGACATTTTCATGTCTTTGATCACCCTCATGTTGTCGTCCGACGACAACCCCAACAAGTTGTTGCACAACCTGTTGTAATCCCTGCAGACCAGCAGCAAACTCTTCCATGGCTGGATTTCCGCGCCTCCTCCTAGGTACCTCAACATCAACATTCAAACCACGTCCGCCAACATTAGCTCTACGCTTATTTCGAGCACGAACTGAAACACGACCTCGTTGACGAGCGCCTTGAGCTTGGGAAATTGACTCATCAACAATTTCCCTTATAGTAGGATTCCTAGTCTTTGGTGGCATTCTCACCTATTTAAAGAACATTGATCAAAGATTGAATAAGACGACAAGAAATTGTGGAGAGATAGTGATGATCAATTTAAACACAGATTCAGACAACAAATGAGACTCTCATAGAGTGCTAATAGCCCTTATAAGTAAGTTGTGCCCAGGTTCACAATTTACTGACAAGAATCTATTATCACCCTATGTTTGCAGCTATTAGAACCTACGACCTGGCTCTGATACCAACTTTGTCACGACCCGAAAATTTAATGTCGTGACCGGCGCACAAGCTATACTCCTAATCGGGCAAGCCTATCGACTAACTTAACAATTAAATCGCTCTCTAACCATTTAAAAATATATATATGCTTTTCTCGAAATTTTGACAGAGTATCCTCTGTAATTTCAACATTTCCCAAATTTTCCAATAAATAATTTAATATAGAAAACGAGTAAAATAATAAAAATAGCAGTATAAAAATATATGACGATGATCGTCGTCAACTCACAGTTATGCAGAATCGTCTAAGTTTGCTCTTCAACAACTCTCAGAGTAGCTAGTAGGGTCTCAGTTGACAGATCTGAGTATCAAAAAGTATTTCTAAGGCTTTAGAAAAATTATTCTAAAGTTTAGCTAACTCTAGGAAACCCTAAAAATCATTTAATCTACTCTGAGCATAAAATAAGATTTTTAAGCAAAACTATATTTTTCTATGAATTCATACTAGGATTAGAGTTGTGTACTTACCTCAAAGAGTTTCAATCAACAACTCTCAGGAGATGAATACCCTTTTCTCTAGAGCACAAACCCTAACTCAAAATCCTAACCAAGAGCCTTTTTCAATGGTTGTGAGGAGGTTAAATTCATTTTAATAATGGTTGATGGTTTGGGTATTATAGAGAGGAAATAATGAAGGAGAAGGGAAGGGAAAGAAAGAAAAAAGAAACAACAATGGGGGAGGGGAGGTTTCTGCCGAGGAAGAGGGAGAGAGAAAAGGAAGGAGAAAATGTAGGAGTGAAATAGAAAGAGAGAGAGAAAGGAGTATTTGGTGGGTTTTATTTATTTTATTATTATTATTATTATTACTTATTATTATTATAAAAAAAAAAGAGGCACGGACGTGTCAATCTCCTCCCCTTATAGAAATTCGTCCTCGAATTTATTTGACTCTTTTATTTATTTAATCAATATCACTAACCTTAAGTTTCAACTAAGTGTGGGTACTTTGCATGGATGACTTCCTCGGGTTCCCACGTAGTTTCTTCACCAGATGGACCACTCCAAAGAACTTTTACTGAAACGATATCCTTTGAGCGTAAACGTCTCACTTGGCGAGCTAATCTAGCTACTGGGTGCTCAACGTATGATAGACTCTCATCTAACTGCACGTCTGCATGATTAATCACATGAGAAGGGTCATGAAGATACTTCTGAAGCATCGAAATATGAAAAACTGGATGAACTCCCGAAAGATCCGGTGGAAGTGCCAAGCGATACGCTACCCGTCCGACCCTTTCTAAAATTTCAAATGGTCCAATGAATCTTGGACTTAGCTTCCCCTTCTTACCAAATCGCAAAACTCCTTTCATTGGCGAGACTCGTAGGAATACATGTTCTCCCACTGAAAACTCTAAGGGACGACGTCTCTTATCAGAATAAGATTTTTGCCTACTTTGAGCTGTCACTAAGCGATCCCGAATCAGCCTAGTTAACGAAGATGCAATCTTTGAGAATTCCTTCACAAAACGTCAATAATAACCGGCTAAACCAAGAAAATTCCGAATCTCCTTCACTGTGGTAGGTCTGGGCCAATTCTGGAATATCTTGAAGTTGTTCTCATAACTCTTTAAGTTCTGCTGGTGCCATACGATAAGGAGGTATAGATATAGGGTGAGTGTTAGGAACTAAGTCTATAGAAAGCTCGATCTCCCTATCAGGTGTTAACCCAGGAAGTTCTTCCGGAAAAATATCTGGAAACTCACATGCTATTGGAATTTTGTCTAATTTCTCTTCAGCCACTTGTGTATCCCTTACCAAGGCTAATTACGCTTGACAACCTCTTATCATTAACTTGCTAGCTGCCAAGACTGAGATTTGGTTACATGGTACCCAACAACGTTCTCTTTGAAACGAGAAGATTGATTTCCCCGGTATCTCAAATTTCACCACTTTGTTATGACAATGCAAAGTGGCATGATGAAAAGCCAACCAATCCATACCCAAAATCACATCAAAATCTATCAAGTCAATAACTACTAAATCTACCGGCGACACCTTGTCATCAATAGTTATATTACAAGAACGATACACCGACTTAGCAAGCAAATTTCCTCCAACAAGTGTGATTACAACTAAAGGTTCTTCTAAAGAAGATAAAAACTTATACAAGACAAGTAGCAAAACCACTAGGATACAAAAGAATGTGTAGCTCCAGGATCAAACAAAACATGTGCATCTCTAGAACAAATAGAAAGTATACCTGTAACTACTGCATTGGATGTCTGAGCATCCTGACGTGTCAAAGCAAACACTCGAGCCTGACCTCTTCCTGCTGGTAACTGACCTCTACCACCAAATCCTCTACCTCCCTGCTGAGATGTTCCTGAACCTCTGACATAAGAATTTCCCCTTTGACGCATAGGTGCAGAATGAGTCTGAGGAGATGCCAAAGTCGTTGGTGTTGATGCATAGCTAAATGATGGGTGTGTCGTGTCTACAAGACAATCCCTCCTGATGTGACCTATTTGGCCACATTGGTAGCACACCTTAGCATTACCATCTCTATAACAATCCCCGAAGTGAAACCTACCACAAGTAGAACATCGTGTAGCTGAAACATCAGAATGTCTCTGAGGGAAAGTGGATTGTGATGTTGCTCCAGAATCTGATCTATGAATATGCACTGTCCCAGAAGACTGCCCACTATGACCACCCCTTTGAGACATGAGTCTTTGTTGTCTCTGATAACCAAACATAGATCCACCACCGCGATTTGAGTAGTTACTGTAAGATCCTTCAATCCTTTGCTTCTTACGTGAATCTTGTCTATTGCCTCCTTTTTCCTTCTGTCGTTGCTCAATCAAAAGGGCCAAACTCAAAACCTCAGCAAAAGTAGAACAATTAGATCCAACCACCGATCTAAATAAATAATCCTTCAATCCTCTGACGAATCTCTTAACACGCATCTCCTCAGTGATAGGATAAGGAGCATGTCTAGAGAGCTGTGTAAAACGAGTACTATACTCTGAAACTGTCATAGCCTTCGTTTGCTCCAAACGCTCGAACTCATGAGCTAATCCATCTCTAACACTCTCCGGAAGAAAACGAGCCATAAACAACTGAGAGAACTCTCTCCATGATAACTGAGGTGACCCCACTTGTCTACCACGTGACATTATATCAAACCAATCACATGCCACACCTATTAGCTGAAATGATGTCAATTCTAATGCTCTTACCTCAGAACAACCCAATGCTCTCCAAAGCCGCTCTAGAATGTCAATGAATTGTTGTGGATCCTCAGTTGCACTAGACCCAGAAAAGGTAGGGGGTTTAAGCTTCATGAAGTCTGGTAAAGTGACCTCAATACCCCTCATTGCAGCAGTCGTTTGACGGTCAGCTTGTCTAACCTCTTGTTGACTATTGACATTTTCATGTCTTTGATCACCCTCATGTTGTTGTCCGACGACAACCCCAACAAGTTGTTGCACAACATGTTGTAATCCCTGCAGACCAACAACAAACTCTTCCATGGCTGGATTTCCGCGCCTCCTCCTAGGTACCTCAACATCAGCATTCAAACCACGTCCGCCAACATTAGCTCTACGCCTATTTTGAGCACGAACTGAAACACGACCTCGTTGACGAGCGCCTTGAGCTTGGGAAATTGACTCATCAACAATTTCCCTTATAGTAGGATTCCTAGTCTTTGGTGGCATTCTCACCTATTTAAAGAACATTGATCAAAGATTGAATAAGACGACAAGAAATTGTGGAGAGATAGTGATGATCAATTTAAACACAGATTCAGACAACAATTTAGACTCTCATAGAGTGCTAATAGACCTTATAAGTAAGTTGTGCCCGGGTTCACAATTTACTAACAAGAATCTATTATCACCCTATGTTTGCAGCTATTAGGACCTACGACCGAGCTCTGACACCAACTTTGTCACGACCCGAAAATTTAATGCCGTGACCGGCGCACAAGCTATACTCCCAGCCTGGCAAGCCTATCGACTAACTTAACAATTAAATCGCTCTCTAACCATTTAAAAATATATATATGCTTTTCTCGAAATTTCGACAGAGTATCCTCTGTAATTTCAACATTTCCCAAATTTTGTAAAATCCCTGTTCAGTTTTCAATTCAGTCATAATTCAGATAACATAATTAAATTGTTTAATACACTTCCCAAAAAAAAATAAACAGACTTTCTAAACTCCAAAATAGCTGCAATTACATAGACTCAACAACTGTTACAAAAATGGTCCTCGATCAAAGAGGCCTACCAAAAGAAATATTGAGACTTGAATCAAATAACAGATTCTACTCAGCTGTCTGCGAATCTGAAAAAGATAAGCAACATAAAGGGGTAAGTCACAAAGACTTAGTGAGGAGACAACAACCATCATCAATTAGAAGGGAAACACAAAAGGCACGAATAACTGTTAAATCGCTTAACAAAAATATTAAAAATCCAGTGAATAACAATACGAAATCAAAATGAACAACCTTAGAATCATCGTAAAAATCAAACAAGTAACAATACAAATTTTTAGAACCAAGAGGCGGCTTTATCTCATTGATAGCCCTCTCCTCCTAAGGTGGCCTTTCCCTTAGGGGCGGCTCCATCTAACGGATGGCCCTCTCCTCTCAATCCCGCAACGCATCATCACATATCAATTAGAGAGCTACATCACGTTGATAGCCCTCTCCTCCTACGGATGACCTCTCTCGTAGGGGCGGCTCCATCTAACGGTTAACTCTCCCTAATCGACACGTGGTAATTAGGTGCACCTAACGCAGTTAACGATTTAATAATTATAACACCGATTTCTCAAAACACGTATTAAACAATCATTTCATCGTAAATCATGAAAAACATACTCAATCGCGTAACAATTCAAGATTTAAATAATGTAGCTCATACGTAAATCAAAATAATAACATATTATATAACAATGACCGTTAAATCAAATAATTGACGAAATCGAGATAAAATTCAAAGGTTGTGTTTCCCAAAATTTTCAATAAATACTTTAATATAGAAAACAAGTAAAATAATAATAATAGCAGTATAAAAATATATGACGATGATCGTCGTCAACTCACAGCTATGGAGAATCGTCTAACTTTGCTCTCTAACAACTCTCAGAGTAGCCGGCAGGATCTCAGCGGACAAATCTGGGTATCAAGAATATTTCCAAGCCTTTAGAAAAAAGCTATTCTAAAATTTAACTAACTCTAGAAAACCCTAAAAATCATCTAAATCTACTCTGAGCATAAAATAAGGTTTTTAAACAAAGCTACATTTTTCTATGAATTTATACTAGGATTAGAGTTGGGCATTTACCTCAATGAGTCTCGATCAACAACTCTCAAGAGATGGGTACCCTTTTTCTTTCCTTAGAACACAAACCCTAACCCCAAAAATTTTATCCAAGAACTTGAGAAATTATGAGGAAATAGCTTGATTAGGGAATGTATACCCTTTCCATGGGTTTATTGTGGCTTTAAGAGAGAAATAAGAAGAAGAATGAAAGAAATAAAAAAAAATGAAAATGGGGGAAAGGGAAAGGTGTGTGCCGAGAGGGAGAAGGAGAAGGAGAGAGAGAAAAATGAGAAAATGAGGGAGTGAGGGAGTGAGATGGAAAGAGAGAGAATGAGTGGGGTTATTTTGTTTTTATTTATTATTTTTAGTTTATTATTATTATTATTATTATTATTATTATTATTATTATTATTATTATTATTATTATTATTATTATTATATTTATAAAAATTCACGGGACGTGACAATCTCCTCCCCTTAAAAAAATTCGTCCTCGAATTTATTTAATACATACCACTAACCTTGAGTTTCAACTTAAGTGTGGGTACTTTGCACGGATGACTTCTTCGGTTCCTCAAGTAGTTTCTTCACCAGATGGACCACGCCAAAGGACTTTTACTGAAACAATATCTTTTGAGCGTAAACGCCTCACTTGGCGATCTAATATAGCTATAGGATGCTCAACGTATGATAGACTCTCATCTAATTGTACGTCTTCATAATTAATCACATGAGAAGGGTCATAAAGATACTTCCGAAGAATCGAAATATGAAAAACTGGATGAACTTCCGAGAGATCTGGTGGAAGTGCCAAGCGATACGCTACCGGTCCGACCCTTTCTAAAATTTCAAATGGTCCAATGAATCTTACTCTAAGGGACGACGTCTCTTATCAGAATAAGATTTTTGCCTACTTTGAGCTGTCACTAAGCGATCCCGAATCAGCCTAGTTAACGAAGACGCAATCTTTGAGAAATCCTTCACAAAACATCAATAATAACTGGCTAAACCAAGAAAATTCTGAATCTCCTTCACTGTGGTAGGTCTGGGCCAATTCTGGAAGATCTTGAAGTTGTTCTCATAACTCTTTAAGTTCTGCTGGTGCCATACGATAAGGAGGTATAGATATAGGGTGAGTGTTAGGAACTAAGTCTATAGAAAGCTCGATCTCCCTATCAGGTGTTAACCCAGGAAGTTCTTCCGGAAAAACATCTGGAAACTCACATGCTATTGGAATTTTGTCTAATTTCTCTTCAGCCACTTGTGTATCCCTTACCAAGGCTAAGTACGTTTGACAACCTCTTATCATTAACTTGCTAGCTGCCAAGACTGAGATTTGGTTATATGGTACCCAACAACGTTCTCTTTGAAACGAGAAGATTGATTTTCCCGGTATCTCAAATTTCACCACTTTGTTATGACAATGCAAAGTGGCATAATGAAAAGCCAACCAATCCATACCCAAAATCACATCAAAATCTATCAAGTCAATAACTACTAAATCTACCGGCGACACCTTGTCATCAATGGTTATATTACAAGAACGATACTACAACTAAAGGTTCTTCTAAAGAAGTTAAAAACTTATACAAGACAAGTAGCAAAACCACTAGGATACAAAAGAATGTGTAGCTCCAAGATCAAACAAAACATGTGCATCTCTAGAACAAATAGAAAGTATACCTGTAACTACTGCATTGGATGTCTGAGCATCCTGACGTGTCAAAGCAAACACTCGAGCCTGACCTCTTCCTGCTGGTAACTGACCTCTACCACCAAATCCTCTACCTCCCTGCTGAGATGTTCCTGAACCTCTGACATAAGAATTTCCACTTTGATGCATAGGTGCAGAATTTGTCTGAGGAGATGCCAAAGTTGTTGGTGTTGATGCATAACTAGATGATGGGTGTGTCATGTCTACAAGACAATCCCTCCTGATGTGACCTATTTGGCCACATTGGTAGCACACCTTAGCATTACCATCTCTAGAACAATCCCCGAAGTGAAACCTACCACAAGTAGAACATCGTGTAGCTGAAACATCAGAATGTCTCTGAGGGAAAGTGGATTGTGATGCTGCTCCA
>JBBPBR010000004.1:260213-296515 GCA_037974775.1 Cicer pinnatifidum
GTAGGAGGTTTAAGCTTCATGAAGTCTGGTAAAGTGACCTCAATACCCCTCATTACAGCAGTCGTTTGATGCTCAGCTTGTCTAACCTCTTGTTGACCATTGACATTTTCATGTCTTTGATCACCCTCATGTTGTCGTCCGACGACAACCCCAACAAGTTGTTGCACAACCTGTTGTAATCCCTGCAGACCAGCAGCAAACTCTTCCATGGTTGGATTTCCGCGCCTCCTCCTAGGTACCTCAACATCAGCATTCAAACCACGTCCGCCAACATTAGCTCTACGCCTATTTCGAGCACGAACTGAAACACGACCTCGTTGACGAGCGCCTTGAGCTTGGGAAATTGACTCATCAACAATTTCCCTTATAGTAGGATTCCTAGTCTTTGGTGGCATTCTCACCTATTTAAAGAACATTGATCAAAGGTTGAATAAGACGACAAGAAATTGTGGAGAGATAGTGATGATCAATTTAAACACAGATTCAGACAACAATTTAGACTCTCATAGAGTGCTAATAGACCTTATAAGTAAGTTGTGCCCGGGTTCACAATTTACTAACAAGAATCTATTATCACCCTATGTTTGCAGCTATTAGGACCTACGACCGAGCTCTGACACCAACTTTGTCACGACCCGAAAATTTAATGCCGTGACCGGCGCACAAGCTATACTCCCAGCCTGGCAAGCCTATCGACTAACTTAACAATTAAATCGCTCTCTAACCATTTAAAAATATATATATGCTTTTCTCGAAATTTCGACAGAGTATCCTCTGTAATTTCAACATTTCCCAAATTTTGTAAAATCCCTGTTCAGTTTTCAATTCAGTCATAATTCAGATAACATAATTAAATTGTTTAATACACTTCCCAAAAAAAAATAAACAGACTTTCTAAACTCCAAAATAGCTGCAATTACATAGACTCAACAACTGTTACAAAAATGGTCCTCGATCAAAGAGGCCTACCAAAAGAAATATTGAGACTTGAATCAAATAACAGATTCTACTCAGCTGTCTGCGAATCTGAAAAAGATAAGCAACATAAAGGGGTAAGTCACAAAGACTTAGTGAGGAGACAACAACCATCATCAATTAGAAGGGAAACACAAAAGGCACGAATAACTGTTAAATCGCTTAACAAAAATATTAAAAATCCAGTGAATAACAATACGAAATCAAAATGAACAACCTTAGAATCATCGTAAAAATCAAACAAGTAACAATACAAATTTTTAGAACCAAGAGGCGGCTTTATCTCATTGATAGCCCTCTCCTCCTAAGGTGGCCTTTCCCTTAGGGGCGGCTCCATCTAACGGATGGCCCTCTCCTCTCAATCCCGCAACGCATCATCACATATCAATTAGAGAGCTACATCACGTTGATAGCCCTCTCCTCCTACGGATGACCTCTCTCGTAGGGGCGGCTCCATCTAACGGTTAACTCTCCCTAATCGACACGTGGTAATTAGGTGCACCTAACGCAGTTAACGATTTAATAATTATAACACCGATTTCTCAAAACACGTATTAAACAATCATTTCATCGTAAATCATGAAAAACATACTCAATCGCGTAACAATTCAAGATTTAAATAATGTAGCTCATACGTAAATCAAAATAATAACATATTATATAACAATGACCGTTAAATCAAATAATTGACGAAATCGAGATAAAATTCAAAGGTTGTGTTTCCCAAAATTTTCAATAAATACTTTAATATAGAAAACAAGTAAAATAATAATAATAGCAGTATAAAAATATATGACGATGATCGTCGTCAACTCACAGCTATGGAGAATCGTCTAACTTTGCTCTCTAACAACTCTCAGAGTAGCCGGCAGGATCTCAGCGGACAAATCTGGGTATCAAGAATATTTCCAAGCCTTTAGAAAAAAGCTATTCTAAAATTTAACTAACTCTAGAAAACCCTAAAAATCATCTAAATCTACTCTGAGCATAAAATAAGGTTTTTAAACAAAGCTACATTTTTCTATGAATTTATACTAGGATTAGAGTTGGGCATTTACCTCAATGAGTCTCGATCAACAACTCTCAAGAGATGGGTACCCTTTTTCTTTCCTTAGAACACAAACCCTAACCCCAAAAATTTTATCCAAGAACTTGAGAAATTATGAGGAAATAGCTTGCTTAGGGAATGTATACCCTTTCCATGGGTTTATTGTGGCTTTAAGAGAGAAATAAGAAGAAGAATGAAAGAAATAAAAAAAAATGAAAATGGGGGAAAGGGAAAGGTGTGTGCCGAGAGGGAGAAGGAGAAGGAGAGAGAGAAAAATGAGAAAATGAGGGAGTGAGGGAGTGAGATGGAAAGAGAGAGAATGAGTAGGGTTATTTTGTTTTTATTTATTATTTTTAGTTTATTATTATTATTATTATTATTATTATTATTATTATTATTATTATTATATTTATAAAAATTCACAGGACGTGACAGCAACCCTTATGACGAAACTTACTTGATGTAAATTCCTTTTTAGAATAAATATTTTTACTATTAAAAATTCAATTACATTTAACCATGTTACTTTTATTGGTTCTAAAAAGAGATTTAAAAAAAAAAAATAATTGTTAGTTATTTAGAGTAAAAGTATAAAGTTGAAGTTAACTTCCTTTTTAGAAATATATTCTCACTGTTAAAAATTGGGGTGTGATGCTAATGGCTCACTATGATGGTCCATTAATGTTTTTTTTTCTTGACAAATTGGTAGAATATATTAGATACAAACACAATTTCAATATTTCTAAAAACAAAATGATGAATCAACAAACAAACTCACATCATCCAAGTTAATATGATAAAACGACACAATGCCTACAAATAATGTGACTGAAACAAAGTGACTGAATACACATGCGTCTAGATATGCAACGTTGATGATCTAGTCATTAGTATAATAAGTAATTGTTCGAAGTTGATCTATCAATCTGAATTAAAGGAACAACACAACAAGTCGGAAAATCAAATGAACACCACCCCAAAACAGGAAATCAAACAACGTCGATCTGAGACGAAAAAATCACAACAAAACCACAAAAGAAAAATCTGGTATGTGTGGAAACCATTTATTTAGACAATCAATTTGATCTGTATTATTCACAAAAGTCATCAATCAGTTTCATCCATATTATTTACAAACATCTCATCAAGATTTATAGTTAAATTTTAGACGATATATTTTTGGTATCAGAGCCAGATGATTCAAAATTAAACTATAGGTTATGAGTCTAGAAGTGTTCTAGGTTAGGAAGTCAATCAATAGTGTTCAATAGTTTAATTTTATTTTCATATTGATAGGACCACAAGTGCATGATGTTGTCGCGTAGTAAAAAATATTATTACCATAAAGAATTTGTTGACAATGATTTTTGGTTAAAATCTGCAATAAAAATAAAACCTTGGGGTTTTAGTTTTTCACAATGATGGATACAATAAAATTAATATTCTTTAAGTTGTGGATGCTAAATTCGTAAAAATCAAATAAAATATTATAACGAATGCTTTCTTTGAAGGAGCAAAAGTGTATTTTAAATTAATAACCAACTTATTTTCATGATTGATGTATTACCAAAATCTTTAAAGAGAAGATATCTTTCATGATTTCAAGAGAATCAAAATTTATTTTTATAATTTGATTCTCTTGTCCAATCTTGTGGGTCAGATATCAAATTTACCTTGCAGTATATTATTTGATATCCAAGTACGAACATGATTCTTACTAAGATTGGATTAAAAGATCAATACCCATGATATAAATAAATAGAAATTGTTAGAGATGCATTATTGGAATTCTACAATCTTGAGACAAGGAACACCTACTCTCACATGAAATATAAAATAGCACAATAAATTGGATACTATTGAAGCAAAAAATTTGCTAAGAAAATTACAAGCACAAAAGCAAGAGTAACAAGAGGTTGTGAGTCGAAATTTATGTCCAAAAAACTGAGTATTTTCGTTCCTTTTTATAGCCCTAAGGTCTTTCGTACACTTTAATTATAAGAAACCATCAAAATTTCACAGAAGAAAAATAGTTCAACAACATAAGTGAGCATATTACGGCCGTAATGGTCTATACGGCCAAGCAGTAGTCCTTGCTGCCTTAGTGTAGCAAATTCTCATTTTTTTTTCTTCTATTCCAACAATTATAGTCGTAATGGCCATTACATCAAGGCAGTTCTTGCTAAAAATTTATTTTCTTTCATCTTCTTGATTAGGATGGACCATGATTGCACCAAGAATCTTCACTTAATCCTTCATTTCTCCTTATCACATTCCCCCATGCTTGAATCATTGCTTGTCTTCAAGAAATTTCTTCATGTATAGGATATGAAAAAGCCAACACCGTGAATAGGGAATTCAACATTCACTTCAAGTGCAAGAAATATGCAAGTTCTAAAACCAAAGGATAACCAACTTTGATTCCAAATTAGATACTTAGGCTCATCTGAAAATATAATTCTCATCTATATGACACTCAACTCTAAAATTCTATCAATGTTTTAGGGTAATGGAAGTCACTCAAAATTTCACCAATGCAGAATGTCCTACCATAGAGCACCTTATCGTATCCTTTCAAACAAAGATTAACACAAAATCTTTTTTTCTCTATTTCTTTTCTTTTTTTCTTTTTTTTTTCTTTTTGATTTTCTACTTCCTTTTATTTTATTTTATTTTATGTTTTTCCACTGTATTCGAAAAGGCACCCAAGATTAATTTCATCAACAAGGAAAGGGACCAAGAAAATATAGTTAATGTAAGGTTCAAAGTGGGTAGTGGAAAGTATAAAATAAAATAAAAAACATGTCATGAGGCCTACAAATAAATAAATATTATAGCGTTTTTTCTTGAAACATGATCACAAGAAAGTTTAACCTTAAGACATTTGCAAGTGAAGTTCTAGGGAATACAATCAATGGTAAATAATCACTCAAAACATAGAAAGGGGCATAATATTTGGTGTTGTAACACAAACACTTATTTAAGTCTAAAATAAAGGTGCAAATACAAGAAATGGGGATGAATTGTGTTTGACTAAGTATGATTCTTTTTGCTAATTTATTTAAAAATAGTTCAGGTTTGTTGACTTACTTAGAATAAAAGTAGTAGTAATCAGGTTAAGTAATCATAGCTAGAAGTAAAACAAAAGTTATAAAATTAAAGTGACACAAGAATTTATCCTAGTTCCCCATCAACTTAGTAGGTACGTCCAATCCCCTCACTCATAAGGATTTAATCCATTAATTAAAAATGTGAATTACACATCACCTGGACTTACAAGTCGGTCTTCTCAAAACAATCTAAAATCTACAAGCTTTTTGAGGAACACAACACCTTACAATTGATGTATCTTCTTGTGAGCGTTTCTTCTTGTAAACAATTCATGATCATACATTCCTTTAAATAAGTCATATCTCTTGTATATAAATCTTGATCAAATCTTCTTGTAAATAATTTATATCTTCTTGTAGATAAATATTGATCAAATATTCTTGTAAATAATTCATAACTTCTTGTGATAAGTCTTGATCAAATCTTCTTGTAAATAATTCATATCTTTTTGTTGATAAGATCTTGATCATATCTTTTTTTCAACTAGGTAAAATATTTTCTTCAAATATAAATCTGAATTAAATCTTATTTTATATTGTCTTCAAAAACAAGAATCTTCTTTCATACTCTTGCTTGATTTGAGCTAGATTAAATTCAAGTTGTTCTTGGATCTTCACCAATTTTTGATTCAGCTAAGTCTTTTTTCTCATACTTAATTTTTTAAATTTCAGTCATTGACTTTCCATTAGAGGCATTGACTTCCTTGATATTTGACTTTCCATAAAGATAGTTAGAGGAAGAATTGCATGACTTACAAAATTAGTGGCATTGGGAAAATCACATTGTTGAAACTTCAAATTGAGTAAAACATTAGAGGTTGCAAATCAGAGGCAATATTTGGAGTGTGCTGCACCATTTTGATCAACAAATTATGAGCTTTGAAATTATGATTTCAAAAATCTCTTCAGAGTTAATTTGGAGTGTGCTGATGATATACATTCAAATTTCCCATCATGGTTTCAATAACAAGTGCATCTGGAAGAACAAACTCCTATCAACATCCGTTTAAGGCACTTATCTATGGGCCCGAGTAGAAGTTTCAAAGAATGGCACACCTATTACGTCAATGGATACAAATTTCACACTGAATCTTGGACTGAAGGAAAAGAAACAATTAACAGTGGAGTTTGTATGAAGAGTGTCTCTGATAGTGGTGTAGTAGAAGATTTCTATGGCATAATTGAACATATTTATGAAATTGACTACACGTTCCTAGATTATGCGAAAAAAGTGGTGTTGTTTTAATGTAAGTGGTTTGATCCATCTAGCAGAGGAACTAAAATCAATTTCATATCCAATACTGTAGACATTCGAATGAGCAAAAGATATCCACGGTTTGATCCATTTGCCATGGCCCATAATGTAAGACAAGTGTATTATGTTCCTTATCCATCAACTGTCAGAAGCAAGCAAGGTTGGTGTGCTGCAATCAAAACAAGACCAACGAGTGGAATAGAAGAAGTTGAAGCAGGTCAAAATGAAGAAGTTGCATTTCAAATGGATGAAATGTCAAATTTGGATCATGTGATTGGAGATGAGACTATTAGTCAACTTTGTCATGAGTCACACATTGGAGAAGAAGTTGATGAACAAGAAATAGATGAATTATAGAACGAAGAATATTGACTCATCAAATGAATATAATGATGATGAATTATTAGATGACCCAAACGAAGACAATTAATTAATTAGGCATTATATATATATATATATATATATATATATATATATATATATATATATATATATATATATATATATATATATATTTGTATGGATATCGATATGTATAATATTATATATTTCTTTATTTATGTGAGTGTTAAAATTTATGTATTGTATTTATTTATTTATGTATATTCCTTTATTTCATTATTATTTACATATAATTAATTAATCTTATGTTAATTGTACATACACACATATATTATATTATATATATGTATGGATATGGATGTATATATATATAGAGAGAGAGACATGGCTTCAGTGGGAGTAGGAGGATCAGGAGGTTCAGGAGGATCAGGAGGACCAGGAACGGCGGCAATACAAGGAATATCAAGAACATCACGTGGTAAGAAAAAAGTTGATAGACCACGTGTTGTTAATGACCCATCTCTCATGCCGATGCCGACCATTGGTACTAGTGGTGGAGCTATTCCTGTATATCCGGAGGTCCCAGTAGAGCCTTATACGTTAGATGAAATAATGGAACCCGGATGTGTTGATTGCTACAACCGCATTGTCATAATTCCAGAAGGAGATGGGTATGTAAACTATGATTATTAAATAATTTATTATTGCATATCATGTTATATTATTTTATTAATTAATTTTTATATTTAATTTGCATGTAAATTTTGAAGATATCTTCCTTTTAAACCATCTGCAAAGGCAATTGCTGAAGTCATACAAGAGAAATACAAAAAGCCTTGGTTGTCTTGGGGTGAGGTTAAAGAGGATAAGACACCTCAATTTAGGGAAGTTGATCAGTTTCTACATTGTTTCAAAGTAAGTGATTACATTATTTTATTTAGGTACTAATTAATTAATTATATATATATATATATATATATATATACGTACATTTGATTGCTTAATTGAATTATATTTTTAATATTTTTTAAATTTAAACAAACAACAGACTAAATGTACTTGGAAAAGAGAGCATGATGCTGCAGTTATGGCTTCATTTGACCATCGCTTTTCAAAGCGTCTCTCATCTATGTTGTCTTACGCACGTAATAAGGGCGAAGAAAAACGACCTAATTGGATTGGTGAAAATGTTTGGACTGCTTTGTGGAGTAAGTGGAACACATATGCTTACAAACAGAAGAGAGAAAAAGCAAAGATTAATAGAGCATCTGAGAGGGGTACTAGTACTCATAAGGGAGGTTCCATGTCTGCTGGAGAAATTAAATATTAGATGGTAATTAATTATTTATTTATAATATATATATATATATATGTATATATATATATTAATTTTTATTCAATTAATCATCACATTTCACCATAAACTTGACATTATTTTAATATATATTTTAGGAAAAGCAACTTGGAAGTGAGGTCACTCAGGCTGAGATACATCGCTATCTTCATGTTAATCCTCAAACAAATGAGTATACTGATTCGTTATCAAAAACGATTCAGGTAATTATTATATATTGATTATGATATATTTACACATTTAAATTATTATATATTACTTATTAACTAATTTAATTTTTAATTTTTTGATTTTTAATATAGGAACAACTTGAAAATGTCATGAAAGAATGGGATGATCATCAAGCTACTCTTCCTCCTGCTATGCGAGCTACTCCAGATCAGCGGAAACAATATGAGACCGCAAGTTTTATGAACATCAGTGGTGGCAAGTACAAAGGGCGTGTGCTGGGAGCCGGTACTTTATCATCAACCTTTGTGAAAGGTCCAACTGGCTATATTCAGACTGAGACGTCTTCTTCTTATGCTAGTACGAATCGATCTCATCGTCCGGCGCCGATAGAAAATCTTGATCAGTTAAAGGAGTAATGGGCAACTGAGCAAGAAGAAAGGACACAGCAGCTGATACAAGCCGCAATTGATAAATTGAATGAGGAATGGAAACAGAGGTTTCAAGAGCAGCAGCAGCAGTTTCAGCAGCAACAACAATTTCAACAACAACAATTTTCATTTCCTCCTGTCTTTCATTAGCAGTTCCCGCCTCGGCCTCAGTACTTGCACCAACAACCAATTTTCCAGCAGCAACAGAGTTACTCCCAATACTCCCAGCAGCATCAACCGCCTCCAACTTTCCAACAACAACAGCAACAGGATCCTTCGAACTCTGCCTTCCAGCAACAACAGCCGCCGATGTTTCAGCAACAACAATATTTTCATAATTATCAGTATGCTCCATCATCTTCACATCCTCAACCAGATCATCAAACTGCATACCGACCGACTATGCCAACAGCTGGGTTGATTAGACCAGATTTAAATCAACCTCATCCAGCTAGGGCTCCTCCTTCGACTACTAGTGGTGCCATTGAAGATGAAATTCAATTTCAAAGCATGATGTCTCCTCCAACACAAATGCATAATACGTTTGAAGGACTTCTTTCGTCGGGTATGAATGCAGGAAATAATGATGGCGGGAGTGGAGCTGATCAGACGAATTATTATGAGGATTGATGTGATCATTTGAAGAATTTCATAATTTATTTTTGGGTTGTATGACATTATTAATGTGTGTTTAATTAATTTCCACTTTGTAAGACATTATTTGTTAATTTTGGGTTTGTAAGACATTAATTGATAATTTTGGAATGCATGTTTTATTTGATTTTATCATGATTGCTATAGCTAGCTTTAATTATTATTAATATTATGTTTTTATATATAATATTTATTTTAATTTTAATACTTAATATTTAATTTTAATATTTAATTTTAATTTTATTTAAATTTTAATTTAATTTTAATTTAAATTATAATTTATTTATAATTTACATTAATTTAAATTAATGGTTAATTTTAATTATTAATTTAAATATTTAAATATTTAAATATTTTATTATTAATAATTTAAATATATTTTTATTAATTTAAATATTTTATAATTAATATTTTATTATTTAAATAATTTAATTATTAATCTTTATTTTTAATTTAAATATTTTATTTTAAATTTTTAATTATATTAACATTAGTTTGTTATATATATATATATTAAATTTAATTATAATTTAAATTTTAATATTAATTTATAAATATATTATTTATATTAATTATAATTATAATTATATTAATTTATTATATATAATATTAATTATATTAAATACAAAATATATTAAATATATTAATTATATTAATTATAATTATTGAAATAAAAATTAATTTTTATTTTCCGTTGGCATTTGTGGCGGCCAAAAGCCCTCACAAATGTCCAGTCAGCAAGATTTTGTGGCGGCCAAAAGACCTCACAAATGTCCAGTCAGTAGGTATTTGTGGCGGCCAAAAGCCCTCACAAAATCCAGTCAGCATTCCTTTGTGGCGGCCAAAAGCCCTCACAAAATCCAGTCAGCCTGTCTTTTGTGGCGGCCTATGCCCTCATAAAAGCAGACTTTTGTGGCTGCAAAAGCCCTCACAAAATTTTGTGACCAGCTTATTTGTGGCTGCCTTTGGCCCTCACAAAAGCCACCTTTGTGGCTGTTTTTTGCCCTTTGTGAAGGCTTTTGGCCCTCACAAAATCAACTAATTCTTGTAGTGGTCTGTGCATATCAGAGACATGCAAGGGCTTTATAGGTATGCTTCATACTCAGTCTTTAGAGGCAGTCTTCAGACCCAAACATTAGACCTAGTAACTAGAGACAATCTTCATAACCTTTAGAGGCATGTTATTTTTAGAGGCATATGTGTATATTGTGTTTCTCTGATCTCATCCTCTGGTCACTTCCTCTGGTTGCTTCCTCTAGTACGTTCCTCTAATTTTCTTCTTCCAATTTTTGTATACTTAACGAAGCCAATTGATCCAAATTTATTGTTCTCTTAAAATACTTTTGTTAACGTCAAAACTATAAGTGAAAATCCAACTTGCTTTCAACAATATTCCCTTTTTTGATGAGGGCAAGACTATATTTTTCATAACAATTTTTTTTATTACTTGACTCCCCTGATTTAAGGCTCCCCCTAGGTCTAAGTAATTTTTTCAGTATCTCTCCACATTATTATTCTCAAATATCTTTATCTCCCTTTTATCATCAAACAAAAAGACTTGAAAGTGAAACTTTCTTTTTAATGTATTTGCCCTTTTTTAATAGAATGAACATAAAACTGATCTCACTATAAATCTAAACTACTCTAAGCGTGGCAGAAAATGATTCAAGTATAAAGGTAAGGTTTAGATTTTTCATATTGAAGTTAAATCTATCTTTAGCTAGTGGTTTTGTGAATACGTTAGTCCATTGGTGTTTATTACTCCTTTTTGAACAAAATCCCTAATGAAGTGATGTTTGATTTCTATTTATTTGGCTCTAGAATGTAGGATTGGGTTCTTGGTTAGGAAAATGGCAGAAGTGTTGTCATAAAATATGGTAATGTTACTCTAAACAATATTCTAATCTTCCAATTGATGTTTTATCCAATCAAAGCTTTTTCTGCTTCTGGGGTCTTATAAAAAATTGCTCCCCCACTAACAACATCTAAGATGTTTCTATCCATAGGTAACAAGCCTTCATAAAAATATTGGATGAGCAATTTTTCATAAATCTGATGATGAAGACAACTAGCCACTTATTTCTTGAATATCCCCCAATGCTCATTCAAGGATTCTCTATCAATATGTCTAGTGCCACATAATAATTTTTCTAGGAACAACTTCTTCATATCATTTCAACTTGTAACAAAACATTGTTGAAGGTAGTATAACCAATCTTTGACAACATCTTGAAGTGAAAATGAGAATGCTCTTAGCTTGATATGGTCCTGTGTGACTCCCTGAGGCTTCTTGGTAGAACACACAACATCTAATTCCTTCAGGTGTTTGTTAGGATCTTCACCTGCAAAGACCATTAAACTTTGAAAGCATGTATATCAAACCAGATTTAAGTTCAAATGGTGCAATAACTTTAGGATATTCAATACACAATGCATTATAAGTGACATCAGGTGCAACAAGTTGTCTTAAGGCTCTATTATCCATATTTTGATTAGTGAACTCACACTCATAATTAGAGTCAAATAAAGTATGATTGAACACATAATCACTTTCATTACCTAATTTATTAGCACTTCCAGCTATGTTAAGTCTATGAAGTAAATGAAAAGTCATATCTATTTCGAGATCAAAAGAATGCAGATTCACATAATTGACTCTAGTCATGCATCATGAGAACACAACAATGCAACAATGGAAAACAATTTTGAAAATTCCAACAGTGTCCCTATCACTAAACATAAGTGGAAAATGAAAAATCATACTAAATAAAATCTAAAAAATATAAGATTACCACAAAAAAGTACAAAAATCAAATAAAGACAGCGCAAATTTTTTTGAGAATATGAAAAGTTCAAAAAATAAAAAAGTGGTCTAAACGAAAGAACTTTGAATTTTGAGGGCCAACGTTTGTAAGAAATTTGCCTTGATTTTTTTGTGATTTTTTGGCAAACATTTAGAGCAATTTGAGACAATCGCTTGAAAACCGATTTTTGACTAGCAAACATGTAGAACCGAGCTGATCATAGCATTTGGGAACATGTTTCTAGCCTTTTAGTTTCGTATTTTAAAAGATCTTTATAGCTTAGATTGATATTTTTAGCTTGTTTCTAAACTTTAGGTCGAATTCGGATTATAATTTTATTATTTGCATTTTAATTTTATTATTTGTATTTTGACTCTTTCTCGCTTTGTAGGTCATAACATGAATTCTGGATATCGAATGAACATGTATGAGAAGGCGTTGGAAAGCTAAATATCGGAGCTACAACTTTTGTGTTGGAAGAAAAGACCAATTCCGCAGTTTACTGGGCCTAAATTGCAAATTTCGTAATCTGGGTACTTTTGTAATAATTTTAATTAGCGGGTCACTTATTTTTAAACACTAAACTCTAAAGTCCAATATCAAGTACTATATATTGGCAGTTTCTTCTTGTAAACAATTGATGATCACAAACAAGCGTAATCGATCCTATGTGAATTTGATTTCTTTGATTGGATTAAACATCACAATCATCAAAATATTACAATTAACGATCAAGCGTCGCAAAATTATAATTCAATTAAATTAGAAACCGAAACCAAATTCTGTCAAATAAATTTAATCAATCCTATTGAAATTCAATTTAAGCAATCAAAATACCAATATAATTAAATAAACAAGAATAAAATCATGAATCGAAATTGACAGTGTAACTTGAATCTCAAGGTGTTGATGAAACTCTGAACTCGTGGATTAATCTTATAAAATTAGCCTTCCATGGAATTAAAATAAAAACTGTTTATTTATTGTAGCAATTTGAATCCTAATTTTTCCGTTCATAGAGAAGAAACAAAACTGCCAATATATAGTACTTGATATTGGGCTTTAGGGTTTAGAAACAAGTGGCACGCAAATTAAAATTAATACAAAAGTCCAGATTACGAAATATGCAATTTAGGCCTAGTAAAGTTCATAATTGTTCTTTTCTTCCAACACAAAAGTCGTAACTAAAAAATACAAGATTACCACAAAAAAATTATAAAAATCAAATAAAGATAGTGCAAATTTTTTTAAGAATATGAAAAGTTCGGAAAATAAAAAAAGTGGTCTAAACGAAAGAACTTTGAATTTTGAGGGCCAACGTCCGTAAGAAATTCGTTCTTTGATTTTTGTGTGATTTTTTGGAAAAAATTGAGAGCAATTTGAGACAATCGCTTGAAAGCCGATTTTTTGACTAGCAAACATGTAGAACCGAGCCTACACAACTTGTTGAGCAACAAAGCATAAAACAAATTGTTAGTATAGTTAGTAGGACTCTAAAATTTGCTAATATTATCAATAGAGAGTCCTCGACAGCGACACCAATTTGGTTGACTATTGCTCACGAATCAAATACGAGAAATAAAAACATAGCTTAGGGCAAGACCTTGAGTCGTCACGCAAGGATTCCTGACAATACTAACATAATTTAGAATCAATAAAAAAATAAATAGGGGATTTTGAATTTAGGTTCGTTAGATTAAGAAAACGAATTACAATCACGTTTCTTGGAATAATTAATCTACTGATTGAGAATTTCAGACCTATCATAGATTCTATCAACGAATTCAATTTTTAAATTGTGACTCGATTCCTGTTTGACTATAGAATTGATCATACAAGAGTAATCAAGTTTATGTGAATTATGTTTCTTTGATCGGATTAAGCATCACAATAATTGATGAATTATAGTTAACAATCAAACGTCGAAAGATTACAATTAATTAATTTAGAAACTGAATTTTGTCAAAACAAATTTATGAACCCTATTGAGATTCAAATTAAGTTAATCTGAATAACAATGTAATCGAATGAAATAAAATATAATCATCAACACAAAATTAACGTTATAAAATAATCCTTAAGATCTTGATGAAATTCTAAAATAGTGGGGTTAATCTTACAAATTAGCCTTCTATCCAAGAATTTGAAAATAGAAGGAAATATTATTTTTTTGAAAAACGTTTTTGAGTATCTCCCTGTCTCTGTAACAAAAACAACCTTACTCATTTTTGGGCTCTAAAAGCTCCAGAGCAAAAAAAAAAAAAAAACAAGTGCCCGATACTAAAATATTATTACAAATGCTCAAATCACGTAATCAACAGTTTTGACCAAGTAATATTTCGAGTTAAGGCCTACCAAGAAAGAAATGGTCAATACGCAAATAATTACATTAAAACTCAAAGTTTAGAAACTCAAATTATTATCCAAAGTTTAGAAACACGTTAAAAAATTAATCTTAGACTGAAAAGAGCTTTCAAAATGCAACATTACAAAGTCGGATTTGAAAAGATTGGAGTATAATCAAGCGTGAAAGAAGTATATTCTAGTGATAGTAAATCAATTAATTTGGGGGAAATCCTATTGTAATTTATGTCGTAAATAGAATTCGATCAACATCTTTCATCCACAACCCTTATTAAACCTACTAAACAAAAAAACCTGAGGCGTGACGAAGTAACTGTCTTTAAGGACTTATCTGTGTCAAAAGTACAAATCACTCAAAATTCAACAAGCTTTTCCGAGAAAGAACTTGAGTAATAGAACTACGAAAATATATTTTGTTAAACTATATGGAGAGAAAAAATGAAAGGAAAAACTTGTGACGCTTGATAAATTGGTGGGGGGTTTACATAGGTAAGAAATTTTTTTTTCATTGGACTTATAATTTTATAACTTCTGAAATATTCTAACATATCCCACAAATCCTTCAAGCTTGAATGAACTCAACGTACCTATTATATCGATAATGAACTAATATAAATCACTATATTTATTTCTTTTCTTTCTTTCATTAAACTTATATTATTAAAAAAAATATTTATTTTAAAAAATATTTATTTAAAAAATATTTTAATCTAACACAATTAAAACTCTCATTTTCTCATGTTGGTTTCTACGTTCATGTTGCACTATAAATTAACCACATCCTATGTTATATAACGAACAATTTAACAATTAAATCTACATGGATTTTCCAAGACCCTCAAAATACCATTCACTTAAAAACAAACTAAATTTTTTTAACATTTTGAGGAAAATGCAATTTTGTTGCAGCTATAGTTAGAGCTGTCAAAACAGGCTACCTGACCCATTTAGAGTCAGCCCTAAGGGGTCACTGGTTTCTTCATATTAGGTTAAAAAGTTATATATTAATATGAACTGATAAAATACTACTCGAGAAATAATTCTAATGTGACTCTTAAATAAGTCTTTATACAATTTTTGAACAATGTTCATATTTTCCAATGTAATGGATGATTGTCTACTTTGATCATTGTCATTGCTGTATTCTACAAAATAAAGAAATTAATTATTTAAAATATAACTAAATAAAGATTATAATATTCTTTTGGACTATTTTTTTCTTCTGCGAGTCAATTTTACTATTTTTATTTTTTTGTAATTGATTATACGGGTTCGGCTATTCGATACCCATTCAGACTAACCCAGATTTATTTAAATCATATAATAAAACTCTAAAAAATTTGGAGCACAAATTATTAGTCCCAAATCTTATATTTCACCGGGATCCATTTGAACTAATCCATCTGGACAACTCTGGCTGTATTATCCTAATTAAAGTTTTGTATTTTTTTAGGAAAGGTAAGTCGGCTCATTTGTATGGGCCCAAATGAGCTTTATTTAATTCCATTTTAATAAATTACAATTTTTCTTCTTTATTTTCCTTCAATGGTTAATAATTATTTGGTGATGTTAGGTATGTTGTTTACGTGGAAAGCTAGAGCTTGACATGTGTCTAAAAGTTGGTCTTTGTGTAAGTTCTACATGTCGTCAAAACAAAAGAGGGATTACCTATATGGTCAAACGCATGACTGAAGTTAACTTTGCAATGGATGCCAAAACTGAGACCTTGGAATCATCACTTACCGTTCCAAGTGTTCAAGAACTATCACTCCAAAGCCCACTCAAAGTTCCACCAAGGTACATCAGAGATGATGATGATGATGATTTCTGTACTTTTCCTTCTGATGATCATTCTCTTACAATACCCTTGATTGATAAAGAAAAGTTGGTGAACGCAGATACACAACAAGATGAGCTTCTTAAACTTCACCTTGCTTGTAAACACTGGGGTGTTTTTCAGGTACTGTACACAAATTAAGATAAAGCACTAGTAATTGTTTCTCCTTTAGCTTCCAATTAATTCTGGTAGCGCAAATTTCATTTGTTTAGCAATTCTTATTGTGTTAGTAGATTATGTTAGTTTGTGGCGTTTGAATTCTGGACCAAGGTTTTAAATAGCGTCGTGGTTGCGTTGAAGATTTTGCAATTTTGTCTATTACAATCGTTGCGTTACAGATTGCAGTCCTTACCGTGTGAATTAATCACAATATGGCACAAATATTGTTAAAATTAATTGTCCTATCATGTAATGTATAATACTGGTTGAGAGATGAGAGAAAGTCAGAACCAGAGAAGAAGGCAAGTGAGAGATGAGAGAAGGTCAGAACTAGAGAAGAAAGTAAGGTAGTGACTGTTTAGATCTATTCTGAAAATGTGTTTTTGATCTATTTGATACGAAAAATACAGGATTCTCGATTTTTTTAATGAATGGTGTTTTGATTTTTCTTCACTTCATTAAAACAAGGAATAACAATAACTATCGCCACCAATACCTTTTTGTCCTGGCCTTTTTCTTAATTGCGGACCGTTCTTTAAAACCATGATTCTGGACCTCTTGAATAGTAATGTTTCGGCATCTCTCATCTCACAAACTGTGTTGTTTGTTTGGTTGAAATATTTGGAACTTGGATACTTATATATGTATTCTGTTTATCGTAAATTCATAATTATAGTTTTCTCTAATTTTATAAAATGGATGAAGCTAACCAAAGAGCCATTGGATAAGATGGTTTGGGAATCTAACTTTGAGAGTGTAGCAGTCTTTGTAGTTACACGTCAAGATATCCTATTTATACCACAAAATTAGCATCATGTTGTATGACCTAACATATTACTATAACTAAAGTATTTTACATTTTGTTTTGAAATTTTAGTTGTTATGGATCCCTAATTTATTGATTTATATTCTCAATAAAGTGAAAAACACTAGTCAGAGTTGCGTATATATTTGTCATTTTGGATATTAAAAATCTAATTGAACAATTTTGTTTGTTCCCTATTTACCAGATCTTCTAATTATCATGCAGATTGTAAATCATGGAGTGTCATCCCTAAAAAATATGAGGAAGCAAGTTCAAAGATTTTTTGAACTTCCTTTTCATGAGAAAAAAAGATGGGCACAAAAACCAGGAAGCCTTGAAGGGTATGGTCAAGCATTTGTTGCCTCTGAGGAACAAAAGCTGGATTGGAATGACATGATCTTCCTCAAATCTCTTCCCATTCAGAACAGAAAATTGGATCTGTGGCCTCAAAATCCTCCAGAGTTCAAGTATGTGCATATTATTGAATGGGCTATAATTTGTAGTTGCAGTTACACTATGAAGCTTTATATTATGACAAAAGCCGGGATATTATTGCAATTGCTATGCTGTTGTATTGCGGTTGTTGATCTCATCTTAGAACATTTTAGCGCTGAATTGAATAGCATATTGATGTGAAAGGGTGTTTGAATATGAATTTAAGCATTGCATTGAGAAGTATTTGTTAGTTTAGACACATTGTTACTTGATTCAGAATTAGCTTTGTCATGAAAGTTTTCTATATGAAACTCATCCCAAGTTCAACATTTAATAAGCAGCAATGGGAAGTGTTTATATGACCATTTTGTATAAGTGTTTGGAGGAGCTTGGGCAAAGATTACGCCATTTTCTCTTTGACAATAAGAACCACTTACAGCCTTATAAATAATCTCTCATTGAAATATTGAATAAGAACTTAATTTAACTATTTTTCCAAATATCTTTCTAATGTGATGGAGTACAGTGTTGCAACTATGCATCAGAATACCACATAGTAATTCATCCTTTAAGATTTCTTTGGCCTATTTGACTATTTGGGACCTTAGCAATGGTATCAAAGTATTTGGTGGTGACACCTTTTCAGTTCTATGAAATGTATTACCTGTTTTGTAACATGTTGCAACACAAGCTGTAGATCCTTGGGTCCCTAACTATTTGGCTTGGGGTTTGATCATTGGTTGGTGCCTATGAAAAAAATTATGTTGGGAGAGATTAATCCCTTATTAATCACAGTTACCCTAAGGGATTAGTCTCCACAGTTGCGTGTAGGGGGATACCTTGATTTACCAAAAAAACCAAATATATATTACCCTTCATTGTAATTATCCTTCTCATAACAAGCTATCTGTTAGAGAAAAGAGGTATTTCTAATAGAAAACTCTCAATTTGCTTGATACTTAATGTCAAGTACAAGTAGGTATTTTTAGGTACAAATAGAAAACTCTAGACATATTTCTAGGAGCTTCCTAATTAATACCGTATTCTAGGAGCTTCCTAATTAATACCGCATTCTAGGAGCTTCCTAATTAATAGTGACTTCTAGGAGCTTCCTAATTAATAGTGACTTCTAGGAGCTTCCCACAATTAAAACACTTCTAGATTCTTACATGGAATTCTACATGGTTCTAGAATTATCTAATTTTCAAATTAGTAATAACATTGCTCCCCCTTAATTTGAAATTTTCTTCTTCATTCCAAGTCTTGCTCTTAGCCTTTGAAAGTCTTCAAATTTTAACGGCTTTGTAAAAATGTCTGCAACTTGATCTTGAGTCTTCACATATTTAAGCTCAACTTCTTTCTTGGCAATGTATTCTCTAATGAAATGGTACCTTGTGTCTATGTGCTTGCTACGATCATGAAACACTGGATTCTTTGCAAGTGCTTGTGCCGACTTGTTGTCTATATAAATATCAGTAGCTTCCTTTTGTGGTATATGAAGTTCCTCCAATAATATCCTTAGCCAAATAGCATGACAAGTGCAAGATGTTGCTGCTACATACTCTGACTCACATGTTGAAAGTGTGACAATAGGTTGCTTCTTTGAGCTCCATGAAAAAGCACAATCTCCCATGAAAAATATAAAGCCACTAGTACTCTTTCTATCATCAATATCTCCCGCAAAGTCGCTATCACAAAATCCAAAAAATTTAAAATCATTAGAAGAAGAGTAAAATAGTCCATAATCAAGCGTACCTTTAAGGTAACGAAGTATCCTCTTAGTGACTTTCATGTGTGTAGTAGTAGGAGCTTCCATGAAACGACTCACTACTCCAACCGCATATAGAATGTCAGGTCTTGTACATGTTAAGTATCTTAGGCTTCCAACGAGGCTTTTGAAAAAAGAAGGGTCCTCCTTTTGTCCATCTTCAAACTTTGACAACTTCAATCCGCTCTCCATTGGTGTGTTCACCGGATTGCAATCAAACATTTTAAATTTCTTCAAAACTTCCTTTGCATAGTTTTCTTGAGAAATAAATATACCTTCTTCCAATTGCTTTACTTCTAGGCCTAAGTAGTATGACATGAGCCCGATATCAGTCATCTCGAACTCAAGCGCCATGGCCTTTTTTGAACTCTTCAAACAAACTTGGATTGTTCCCAGTGAATATAAGGTCATCCACATAAAGACAAACAATCAAAATATCTCCATTATCACAAATTTTAACATAAAGAGCATATTCATTGAGACAACGAGCAAACTCATTGTCTTGGAAGTATTTGTCGATGCAATTATTCCATGCTCTTGGTGCTTGCTTTAATCCATACAGCGCTCTTCTTAATCTCAAAAATTTATCTTCATGTCCTTTAATCACGTACCCCATTGGCTGCTCAACATAGACCTCTTCTTCAAGATAGCCATTTAGAAATGCCGATTTTCCATCAAGTTGATAAAGTTTCCACTTATTTTGAGCTGCTACAGAGATTAACAAACGAATAGTGTCCATGCGAGCAACTGGTGCAAAAACTTCTTCATAGTCAACTCCATGTTTTTGTTTGTAGCCTTTTGCAACAAGTCTTGCTTTGTATTTTTCAATATCTCCATTAGCATTCTTTTTAGTCTTGTACACCCATTTGACTCCAATTGCTTCATGGCCTTTTGGAAGAGTTGCTAATTCCCAAGTGTTGTTCTTCACAATTGATTTGATCTCCTCGTCCATGGCTTGTCTCCACCTTTTATCTTTCATTGCTTCTCCATAATTTAATGGCTCACTCTCCGCCAAGAGACAATACAACTCTTCAAGGTCAAGAGTAACTTCACTTGACCTTTCATAAATGTCTTCTATATATTTCATCTTATTTGGTCTCTCGCTTGAACTTTCATCTAAAGAAGTAGGTGAAGACGGAGGTGAAGAAGGTGGAGTTGCATCTTGAACTAGTGTTGTGGCCTCTTGATCTTCTTCAAAATATGGAAGGAAATTATAGTTTGTTTCTTCTTGATCCTCCCAATTCCATGTAGCATCTTCATCAAATTCAACATCACGACTCACCATTACCTTATTGTTGCATGGGTTGTACAACTTGTAACCTTTAGAATGTGGATCATAGCCAACAAAGACATATTTGATGCTTCGATCATCAAGTTTGGATCTTTCTTGTTGTGGCACATGTGCATATGCTATGCTCCCAAAGACGCGCAAATGATTAACACTAGGCGTTCTTCCATTCCATGCTTCTAGCGGGGTTTGGTCTTTGACATTTGAAGTTGGAGAGCGATTTGCCAAATAGACCGCACAAGAAACTGCTTCAGCCCAAAACTCTTTTGGCATCCTTTTGGATTTTAGCATGCATCTTGCCATGTTCAAAATAGTTCTGTTCTTTCTCTCGGCCACTCCATTTTGTTGCGGAGATCTTGGAACTGTCAATGGACGACGAATTCCATGAGTTGCACAGAATTCATTAAACTCCTTCGAAGTGAATTTACCTCCTCGATCAGATCTCAAAGCTTTGATTTCATGACCGCTCTCTTTCTCTACAAGAGCTTTGAAGTTCTTGAAAGCAACAAAAGCTTCTGATTTTTGTTTTAAGAAATAAATCCAAGTTTTTCTACTAAAATCATCAATAAAGAGAATTAAATATTTACTCTTACCAAATGAAGATGGATTGATTGGTCCACACAAGTCAGTATGCACAAGTTGCAGTGGCTTAGTTGCTCTTGATGTGGCTTCTTTAGGGAAACTTTTTCTAGCTTGCTTGCCAAGAAGACAACCTTCACACAATTGATTTGGATGATTGATTGAGGGCATCCCTTTCACCGTACCATTTTTTCCCATAATTTGAAGTGCACTAAAGTTCAAGTGGCCATACCTCATATGCCAACGCCATGCTTCATCTTGGACACTCATCTTCAAACATTTTGCTTCAATAGTTCTTAGGTTCAAAATAAACATTCTATTTTTTGACATAAGAACTTTAGCAATTAAATTGTTATTTTGATCTCTAAGCCAAAGATATTTATTTTTCATGAGAATTTCATATCCTTTTTCAAGAAGCTGACCCAAACTCAAAATATTACTCTTTAATTTAGGAACATAGTATACATCACTAATCAACTTATGGCTCCCATCTTTAGAAGAGATTAGAATTGTACCTTTTCCTTCAATTTTCACTTTTGATGAATCTCCAAAGGAAACATTTCCATTCATCTTTTCATTAAACTCCACAAATTTCTCTTTGCATCCACACATATGGTTACTTGCACCATTGTCCAAGTACCATGAACTATTAGCATCTCTCTCTTCTTCCTTGAGTGTTAGCAACAAAGTTGACTCTTCATCTTCGTCAATAAGATTAGCCTCTTCTTCCTCTTGATTAGGAGCATTACGACATTCCCAAGAAAAATAACCAAATTCATGACAGTTATAACATTCAACTTTAGATTTGTCATACCTCCTTTCACTTTGATTATAGCCATAACCTCTTCCTCTTCCAAGAACTCTTGGTGATGAGTGACTTCTTTATTCGTAGTTTTATTCACGGTTGAAACCTCTTCCTCTTCCTCCTTGGCCACGACCACGTCCTCGTCCTCTTCCTTGTTCACGTCCATGTCCGTTTTGACTATTGAAGCCTCTGTTATTCTTCAACGAAGCTTTGATCTTGAGAACTTGCTCTAATGGCTCCTCTTGCCTTTTCTTCATTCTTTCTTCTTGAGCTTGCAATGAACCTTCTAATTCCTCAATGGACATTGCGTCAAGATCTTTCGATTCTTCAATAACACATACCACATAATCAAATTTAGGAGTCAAGGAACGAAGAATTTTCTCCGCTACACGAACATCTTCTATCTTGTCTCCATATCTCTTCATTTGATTAACAATTGTCTTCACCCTTGAGCAATAATTTGAAATTGATTCGGTATCCTTCATCTTCAAAGCTTCGAAATCTCCCCTTAGAGATTGAAGTCTTATCTTCTTCAGTTTGTCAATGCCTTGGAGTGATTTTTCCAAAATCTTCCAAGCTTCCGTTGAATTTGTAGCATCGGCAACCTTCTCAAACATAGAATCATCCAAACATTGATGAATGAGAGTAAGAGCTTGTTGATCTTTCTTCCTTGTTTTTGCCAAAGCCTCCTTCGCTACTTGAGACAATGCCTCTTCATCTTGTGGCTCATCATAGCCTTTTTCAACAATCTCCCATACACCTTGAGAGCCAAGCAATGCTTTCATACGAAGGCACCATTTTTCATAATTCTCTTTCTTTAGAAGAGGAAAGTGAAAAGTAGTGTAATCACGAGTCGCCATTTCTCAACTCTCACAACCAAGCTCTAGATACCACTTTGTTAGAGAAAAGAGGTATTTCTAATAGAAAACTCTCAATTTGCTTGATACTTAATGTCAAGTACAAGTAGGTATTTATAGGTACAAATAGAAAATTCTAGACATATTTCTAGGAGCTTCCTAATTAATACCGTATTCTAGGAGCTTCCTAATTAATACCGCATTCTAGGAGCTTCCTAATTAATAATGACTTCTAGGAGCTTCCTAATTAATAGTGACTTCTAGGAGCTTCCCACAATTAAAACACTTCTAGATTCTTACATGGAATTCTACATGGTTCTAGAATTATCTAATTTTCAAATTAGTAAAAACACTATCATCGTTGTTTTAAGTAAGACATTCCATTGCAAAACATTTATTACAATCTTTTTCTCATGTTCGTAAGTGTCTTCTTTTTCAATATATTATTAGGGAAACATTAGAAAAATATTCTGAAGATATGAGAGAGGAAGCAATTTCAATTGTGAGTTTCATTACTTTGGCTTTGGGGATTGAAGATTCAAAAATATCAGAAAGTTTCCATGCAGGACAATATGATATACGGATGAACTGCTATCCACCTTGTCCAGAGCCTGAAAGAGTTCTTGGTATTGTTCCTCATGCTGACAATTCTGGAATCACTCTCTTGGTTGACTTTGGTGATTTTCCAGGGCTGCAGTTCCTCAAAGACGGAAAATGGGTCGGTGTTGAACCGATTGAAGGAGCCATTGTTGTTAACATAGGCCATATAATTGAGGTTTGTATTTCTTTACTCATCAGGCTTACATTAATTGTGTGTTTGTAATTACAGTTCACTTTAATGGATAAAACAATGTGATTCAACGAAGCACTAACTCAGACACACACACTAGACACAATACTAATGCAAACACCGATAATAATTTAAAAAAAATAATGAAAGTGGATATAACCACATGTATCGGTGTTAGACAGACCGAACACATCTTCAATCTTAATAAGTGTCGGTGCTATATAGATAGGATTGTGTTCTTATATGCATATTTGGATGTACAGTGAAGAATGTGAAAAGTGATTTTTCTTTGAGTAAACGTGGTTTTGGTTAATCATAATGTATGTATTATTCTTCCATACCGCTGTAGAAGTGTGAAACACAATTTTGACGTAAAATTTACACCAAGTCAAATTTTCTTTAAAAGTAAGGGTGTATTTTGATTCCTTTATTTTAGTTTATCTATTGGCATTAGTACTTGTAAGACTGTTTGCGAGAGTTTATAAAAACAACTTATGACATGTCTATAAGCTGTTATCAACTTATGTCCATAAATTCTACAGAATAGCTAATGAAAAAAATTTATTATATGATATATCAAATCAATTTAAGTTTATTTTATCTTTTGTTATAGTCAAACAAGCTTAAAAACATTTAAACCAAAACTACTTTAGTTTAAACTAAATTTTAACCAAAGCAATTTCATATAAGGAGGACTTTGATTCAAAATCATGTTTGACAAATGTTTATCAAAATATACACTACGCTATATTTGAACAAGATTTGCCATCACATTTTGATTTGAAAAATGAGATATGCACAAAAATAAAACTTTAAGATGAAAAGCATGATTTTGATGATGCATGTATGTTGTTTCATTATGCAGGTGATGACAAATGGGATATACAAAGCACCAGAGCATAGAGCTGTAGTAAATAAGTTGAAGGAAAGATTGTCAGTAGTGGCATTCTGCTATCCAAGTCCTTCTATTGATATTGGACCTTCTGACAAGTTAATTAATGGTGACAGAAACTTACAATTATACAAGACTATGACAAATGCAGAGTACTTTAGCAGGTTTTTCAACAGGAAGCTTGATGAATCCTTTATTGATAGTCTCAGATTATGATAAATGGTGTTATTTAATTGTACATTTTTGTTGTACCACACTTTCATTATTTCCTCTTTGAATAATAATAAGGATAAGTTCCTGCAATATGCTTCTTTGTTTATCCAATCAGGAAAAGGGTAAAAATGACTTGTCTTGATTGCATATGACAAAATTTGAGTCTTATGTTTAGTTTAGATACTTTTTCCAGAACTTTTTATAGTTATTTTTAGAATGTATTAAGATAACATGGTACTTGTTTTCAGTATAGAAAAATCCTTGGCTTAATTAAATTTGATCACTACATTTTAAGAATTATTACTGTTGGAATCAATATCTTGTGACGATAAGGGGTTTGATCTTTGGGAGAGAGATTGTTCTTAAATGTACTTTCATATTTGAATTAAAATAAAGTTATATTTAATTGCAGTTTTAATCTCTTATATTTTCATCAATTTATAAAATTGATCTCTTTATTTTAAAATTTGATAGTTTTGATTATTTATTATCATTATTTAATTAAAAAATAGTGATGTGATATGTTTTTATTAATGTGTCACGTGATACGATGATGTAGAAAGATTAACACTCATAAATAATTAATGCATTTAAGTAGTTTTATATCATTAAATCGTATGTCATATCATTTAAAATATATGAAGTCGTCATTTTTTTTATTAGAAAGAGACAAAAACTATCGACTTATAAAATAGAGTTACTAATTTCGTGAATTGATGTAAATAGAAATATCAAAATTGCAACTAAGCTAAAAAGTAAAATTGAATCAAAGGTGGTAAAAGAGGTAGTGAACACAAGTCCCTTCTAAATGGATCAAAAGGATGATTTGTAGGGAAGCAAAAAATGATTAATGGATAATTTGTAGGGAAGCAAAAAATGATTAATGCGTGAAAGATTCAAATTTTATTTTAGTTTTAATTGCACTTTTAGTCCCTTTATTTTTATTGACTTACGAAATTGATCTTCCTATTTTAAAAGTCAACAATTTTAGTCATTCTATTTGATTTTTTAACTAAAAAATAATGATGTGTGATGATTTAAATAACATGATATATGATACAACGGTGTAGAATGATTAATACCAATGAAATTGAAATGAAATACCGTAAAAACTTAGCTTTAATTTTAGAAATTTTTCATTTTTTTAATTTAGTTAATGTCATATGAATAATTAATACATCTATATGATTTTATATCATAAAACTGTATATCACGTCATTTAAAATATGTCAAAATGTCATTTTTTTAGCTCAAAATGTAAGGGAGAGATTAAATCTTTCAGCTTTTAAAATAGGGGGACAAATTCCATAAATTTATAATAATAGGGGGACCAATTCATCATTATCAATTCATCCACAAATACATACACATCCGTCGATACTCAACATTAATGGAACATGCCGCCTGACCATCATTCTCAAGAAGACTTTAAATCATTGTTAAACTATATCAATTAACATGTAATATTTATGAATATATAAGTATTAAGCGTCCTTTTTAAATTAAAGGATCAATTTAAGACAAATCGTTTTTCAAATATTTTAGGAGCAATGGTTATGGACACCTTCTTTCAAAATTCAAATAACTATTCACTCAATATAATTAATTTGATGAAAAATGATTAAATAAGCTGATGTATAACTTCCTTGAACTTAGCAACAAGCAAGTAATATCAAAATTAAAAATGTCGTTGACTCTATATATCAAACACTTTGTTGACAAAACTTTAAAAAATTTATACTTTAAGGAATTATATTTTAAATGCAAACATCTCCAGAAATCCTTGGCTTTTAGACCGCTTTCTATTTGAGGACATTGAATTTAAATATAGATAGGTTGGTAAACAAACAATATAGTTGTAATTCAACATTGTTTTATGAGAAATACTGTATAGGTAAGAAGTTGAACTAACTATACTTATACGTACATATTCCCGCCAGCTCACCCTTTGTTACCCACATTTTAGTTACAAAATTTCATCTATAAAAGTCTTACATATAACATTTGCATAACACACTACAAAGCATATTAA
Organism: Cicer pinnatifidum; assembly: GCA_037974775.1. Classification (NCBI taxonomy): domain Eukaryota; kingdom Viridiplantae; phylum Streptophyta; class Magnoliopsida; order Fabales; family Fabaceae; genus Cicer; species Cicer pinnatifidum. The sequence goes on from JBBPBR010000004.1 coordinate 287,179, forward strand.
AATCATTAGCATTGCAAAGAGATCCAACTACGAAAATATATATTCCTGTCGTTTCTCTCAACAGCTGGATTAAACCATGGCTTACATTGGTTTGTCAACAATCATTTTTCCATTTTTATTTCTGGCAATATTATCATGTAACAGTAATACAATGGTTGTTGGGGCTCGCTATCTTCTAGAGTCAGACATGTCGCAGCTTCCCAAAGTTTATCTGCCACCTCTCACAAAACCTGAACTTCCTAAGGTTCCAGAATTACCTAAGCCAGAAACTCCAACGGTACGTGAATTGCCTAAGCTAGAATTGCCTAAAGTGCCTGAATTACCAAAGCTTGAACTACCTAAGTTTAATGTCCCTGAATTGCCAAAATTCGAGCTACCTAAAGTTCCTGAATTGCCAAAGCATGAGGTACCTAAGTTTGACGTTCCTGTATATCCAAAACCTGAACTACCTAAAGTTTCAGAGTTGCCTAAAGTCCCTGAATTGGCAAAACCTGAATTACCTAAAGACCTAGAATTGCCAAAGCCAGAGCAAACTAAGGTTGATGTCCCAAAGCTACCCAAAACAGAGCTACCTAAATTCCCTGAAATGCCTAAAGTCTCTGAATTGCCAAAGCCAGAGCAATCTAAGGTTGATGTTCCAAAACTACCTAAATCCCCTGAAATGCCTAAAGTTCCTGAATTACCTAAGGTTGATGTCCCAACACTACCCAAACCAAAACTACCTAAATTTCCTGAAATGCCTAAAGTCTCTGAATTGTCAAAGCCTGAGCTACCTAAGATTGAAATTCCAGAAATACCTAAATCAGAGCTACCTAAATTCTCAAAAATGCCTAAAATCTCTCAAATTTCTAAAGTTGTTCCAACCACTACTCCATAAGTTGAAATTAATCCTTTCATTGCAGTGTCTTCAGTCATATGAAGTTTTCTACAGTGTCTAACACATAGCACATGATGTATGGTGGGTGTAATATGATTTTTATAAATTTTCAATTCAACATTATATGCTGTATGCATAGTACATCCATAAGGGAGTGGGTGTTACTTGTTATGGTTTAGTTTGAACCTTATTAATGTTTTAATTACTTAGTTTTAGCTTTTTTAAAACGATGATACTACTGTGTTGTTGAATTTAATAAGATTGTACTTTTAGTCAAGATATTTTCAGGATTTTCAAATCTTAATATTATTTAAGCTGATATTTTGTTTTGTAAAATTTAGGCATAATTGCTCATGCATCCTTTAACTTAATTTCCGATAACACTTCAATCTTTTATTTATTTATTTATTTATTGATTTAGTCATTTATTTAATTTTAAATAAACAATTTGATCTTTGATGTTTTAAAATGTTAACAATTTTATCCTTTATTTATAAAAATTCATCAAAATTTTCAAACAAACTCATAAAATTAATTATCATTTTCAATATAATGCAAATAAATTTTATCAAATTTATAACTCAAATCTTCAAATAAAGTCATATTTTCATTCTTTATATTTTCAAAATTTTGTAATAAAATTAAATAAAAGACCAAATAAAAAAATAAAATAAAATTAAGAGACCGCATAAGCAATTGTACCTAAAATTTAACATACAATCCTAGATTGAACTTCCTAATTTTTTTTGAGAAATTTTAACATTTAGACATTCCAGAAATAATTAAGTGGTTTGATTGAATCAAATAATATAAGGGATCAAGAATATTCATATGAATGGTCTAATTGATAAGTCAAATTTTGAACACCACCGCGATTAATCAATAAACGCAACGCTAACTCAAAGAGATACCTTGTCTAATTTTTTTTTTTTAAAACTCCATCAACTTAAATTATTTATTCATGTATAATCAAATTATTTATTCATGTATAATCAATTAAAATATAGAGTCTGTCAAAAAATTCAATAAAAATATGGTAAAAACTTACATGTCAACTATATTTTTAGGGAAAAATTAAGCCATTAGAATCCTTGAAAATCCTGGTATTAAACATTTTTCTTTTCATCCTTTTGACAATGTCTATTACTAAACATAGCTAAGAATATGTTAAGTACATATACGATTTTATCGGATGATCTCAACTTCGTTCTTAAAACTATGAATATTTTTTTTTTCGGACCCTATAAAACATTTCTCAAATCCATGTTTCTATTAATGTTTGTTACTAAACATTGTTGATAGTAATGATGTATTTGTTAAGTGTATTGTTGACGGTCCTGGTGATAGAGAGAAGAATACAACATTGGATTCGAGTGTAATAAATAAATTGAATGAAAAAAGTTCTTATATCCAGAAGAAGAATCACATAAGTGGACAATTTAGAAATCATTAACTTCAACAAGTGCATAAATATATACTCAATGATAACGAATCAAAGTAACATTAGAAGATTACAACAATAATATCATAAGCTTCATGGAGATATTATAAGGATATTGTTTGAACATCAAAAGAATTAATTCAACTACCATATCATTCATTGATAATAATGTTTGTTACAAGACAAAAGAACACCAGTCTTATCCAAATTTGTGTGATGGTTCAAGAGTACATACATGGTTGATGCCCTTACATTATTCCAACATTATTCCAAACATGTTTATGAACCAACGAAAATCAACCAAGTTAAAATTTATCAAGTATCAAGTACAACAAGTATTCAGAATGTTCTAAACCAAGGAACAATGAAAATGATAAGAAGAATAATTTGATACCTTGAGAAATATGTCTAATGGGTATATTATAGATTCAAACATATCTGACGAAAAAAATATATAAGTCAAAGAACATCTTTATGAAATAATCTCAAAAAGAATATATCATATACTATATCAATCATTCAAGAGATTGATTATTGAATCTCCAAGAGAACATTCTCATGATGAAAAAGTTCATTTCACTAATAAATATTCCTATCAATTCAGTAAAATAAAAATAATCAACTTTGATAAAGAAATCATTTCAAAATTGAGTCATTTATTAAAAGAATGATAGAAAAACATTTAGTACAATGCTCTAGTTATTCTTTTAAAGAGAAAATGACCAAAATGATCTTTTTGGAAGAAGAATATGCAGTAACTCAACTGGCATTTTGTACATAGGCTTGCCAATTTATAATAAGTAATTAAAGTTTTGGAAGAATATTTAAAAGGAATGTCAAAATGATTGGAGAACGTTCAAAAGAACATTTTGGTTGTCCTTTATTAATGACAAAGTCAATGCATATCAGTTTGGGAAGTCCGACGGTAAGATAAGAATGTCAAATAAGTACACGGGGTTGCTAACATATTATGAGCACTTAAATGACTCAAATTGAATGCATAATTGGTTAAAACAACCTCTAGACTGATCTATCGCGCCTATTTGAAGAACAAATCTTGGTATGCTTTAATTGGGTTTTGTTTCTTCAACGTCAGTCACAAATTTCCAAAGGACTTATGCATTTGGGAATATGGAGTTTGAACGAATTATATAGGGACTAACAAGGTTGCTTTTTTACAGGGGTTAATGGAAACCCCAATTTCATCTTGAATTACTAATACCACCTTGCAGTCTTTTAGACCACAAATGGATGATAGTTACCATGAGATGATGACTATGTTAGAAAAAGGAGGTATTACTAATAGAAAACTCTCAATTTTCTTGATGCTTAATGTCAAGTACAAGTAGGTATTTATAGGTACAAATAGAAAACTCTAGACACATTTCTAGGAGCTTCCTAATTAATACCGTATTCTAGGAGCTTCCTAATTAATACCGCATTCTAGGAGCTTCCTAATTAATAGTGACTTCTAGGAGCTTCCCACAATTAAAACACTTCTAGATTCTTACATGGAATTCTACATGGTTCTAGAATTATCTAATTTTCAAATTAGTAATAACATTGCTCCCCCTTAATTTAAAATTTTCTTCTTCATTCCAAGTTTTGCTCTTAGCCTTTGAAAGTCTTCAAATTTTAACGGCTTTGTAAAAATGTCTGCAACTTGATCTTGAGTCTTCACATATTTAAGCTCAACTTCTTTCTTGGCAATGTATTCTCTAATGAAATGGTACCTTGTGTCTATGTGCTTGCTACGATCATGAAACACTGGATTCTTTGCAAGTGTTTGTGCCGACTTGTTGTCTATATAAATATCAGTAGCTTCCTTTTGTGGTATATGAAGTTCCTCCAATAATCTCCTTAGCCAAATAGCATGACAAGTGCAAGATGTTGTTGCTACATACTCTGACTCACATGTTGAAAGTGTGACAATAGGTTGCTTCTTTGAGCTCCATGAAAAAGCACAGTCTCCCATGAAAAATATAAAGCCACTAGTACTCTTTCTATCATCAATATCTCCCGCAAAGTCGCTATCACAAAATCCAAAAAATTTAAAATCATTAGAAGAAGAGTAAAATAGTCCATAATCAAGCGTACCTTTAAGGTAGCGAAGTATCCTCTTAGTGACTTTCATGTGTGTAGCAGTAGGAGCTTCCATGAAACGGCTCACTACTCCAACCGCATATAGAATGTCAGGTCTTGTACATGTTAAGTATCTTAGGCTTCCAACGAGGCTTTTGAAAAAAGAAGGGTCCTCCTTTTGTCCATCTTCAAACTTTGACAACTTCAATCCGCTCTCCATTGGTGTGTTCACCGGATTGCAATCAAACATTTTAAATTTCTTCAAAACTTCCTTTCCATAGTTTTCTTGAGAAATAAATATACCTTCTTCCAATTGCTTTACTTCTAGGCCTAAGTAGTATGACATGAGTCCGATACCAGTCATCTCGAACTCAAGCGCCATGGCCTTTTTGAACTCTTCAAACAAAATCGGATTGTTCCCAGTGAATATAAGATCATCTACTTAAAGACAAACAATCAAAATATCTCCATTATCACAAATTTTAACATAAAGAGAATTTTAATCCATACAGCGCTCTTCTTAATCTCAAAACTTTATCTTCATGTCCTTTAATCACATACCCCATTGGCTGCTCAACATAGACCTCTTCTTCAAGATAGCCATTTAGAAATGCCGATTTTACATCAAGTTGATAAAGTTTCCACTTATTTTGAGCTACTACAGAGATTAACAAACGAATAGTGTCCATGCGAGCAACTGGTGCAAAAACTTCTTCATAGTCAACTCCATGTTTTTGTTTGTAGCCTTTTGCAACAAGTCTTGCTTTGTATTTTTCAATATCTCCATTAGCATTCTTTTTAGTCTTGTACACCCATTTGACTCCAATTGCTTCATGGCCTTTTGGAAGAGTTGCTAATTCCCAAGTGTTGTTCTTCACAATTGATTTGATCTCCTCGTCCATGGCTTGTCTCCACCTTTTATCTTTCATTGCTTCTCCATAATTTAATGGCTCACTATCCGCCAAGAGACAATACAACTCTTCAAGGTCAAGAGTAATTTTAGTTGACCTTTCATAAATGTCTTCTATATCTTTCATCTTATTTGGTCTCTCGCTTGAACTTTCATGTAGAGAAGTAGGTGAAGACGGAGGTGAAGAAGGTGGAGTTGCATCTTGAACCGGTGTTGTGGCCTCTTGATCTTCTTCAAAATATGGAAGGAAATTATAGTTTGTTTCTTCTTGATCCTCCCAATTCCATGTAGCATCTTCATCAAATTCAACATCACGACTCACCATTACCTTATTGTTGCATGGGTTGTACAACTTGTAACCTTTAGAATGTGGATCATAGCCAACAAAGACATATTTGATGCTTCGATCATCAAGTTTGGATCTTTCTTGTTGTGGCACATGTGCATATGCTATGCTCCCAAAGACACGCAAATGATTAACACTAGGCGTTCTTCCATTCCATGCTTCTAGCGGGGTTTGGTCTTTGACATTTGAAGTTGGAGAGCGATTTTCCAAATAGACCGCACAAGAAACTGCTTCAGCCCAAAACTCCTTTGGCATCCTTTTGGATTTTAGCATGCATCTTGCCATGTTCAAAATAGTTATGTTCTTTCTCTCGGCCACTCCATTTTGTTGCGGAGATCTTGGAACTGTCAATGGACGACGAATTCCATGAGTTTCACAGAATTCATTAAACTCCTTCGAAGTGAATTCACCTCCTTGATCAGATCTCAAAGCTTTGATTTCATGACCGCTCTCTTTCTCTACAAGAGCTTTGAAGTTCTTGAAAGCAACAAAAGCTTCTGATTTTTGTTTTAAGAAATAAATCCAAGTTTTTCTACTAAAATCATCAATAAAGAGAATTAAATATTTACTCTTACCAAATGAAGATGGATTGATTGGTCCACACAAGTCAGTATGCACAAGTTGCAGTGGCTTAGTTGCTCTTGATGTGGCTTCTTTAGGGAAACTTTTTCTAGCTTGCTTGCCAAGAAGACAACCTTCACACAATTGATTTGGATGATTGATTGAGGGCATCCCTTTCACCATACCTTTTTTCCCATAATTTGAAGTGCACTAAAGTTCAAGTGGCCATACCTCATATGCCAACGCCATGCTTCATCTTGGACACTCATCTTCAAACATTTTGCTTCAATAGTTCTTAGGTTCAAAATAAACATTCTATTTTTTGACATAAGAACTTTAGCAATTAAATTGTTATTTTGATCTCTAAGCCAAAGATATTTATTTTTCATGAAAATTTCATATCCTTTTTCAAGAAGCTGACCCAAACTCAAAATATTACTCTTTAATTTAGGAACATAGTATACATCACTAATCAACTTATGGCTCCCATCTTTAGAAGAGATTAGAATTGTACCTTTTCCTTCAATTTTCACTTTTGATGAATCTCCAAAGGAAACATTTCCATTCATCTTTTCATTAAACTCCACAAATTTCTCTTTGCATCCACACATATGGTTACTTGCACCATTGTCCAAGTACCATGAACTATTAGCATCTCTCTCTTCTTCCTTGAGTGTTAGCAACAAAGTTGACTCTTCATCTTCGTCAATAAGATTAGCCTCTTCTTCCTCTTGATTAGGAGCATTACGATATTCCCAAGAAAAATGACCAAATTCATGATAGTTATAACATTCAACTTTAGATTTGTTACACCTCCTTTCACTTTGATTATAGCCATAACCTCTTCCTCTTCCAAGAACTCTTGATGATGAGTGACTTCTTTCTTCGTAGTTTGATTCACGGTTGAAACCTCTTCCTCTTCCTCCTTGGCCACGACCACGTCCTCGTCCTCTTCCTTGTTCACGTCCATGTCCGTTTTGACTATTGAATCCTCTGTTATCCTTCAACGAAGCTTTGATCTTGAGAACTTGCTCTAATGGCTCCTCTTGCCTTTTCTTCATTCTTTCTTCTTGAGCTTGCAATGAACCTTCTAATTCCTCAATGGACATTGAGTCAAGATCTTTCGATTCCTCAATAACACATACCACATAATCAAATTTAGGAGTCAAGGAACGAAGAATTTTCTCCGCTACACGAACATCTTCTATCTTGTCTCCATATCTCTTCATTTGATTAACAATTGTCTTTACCCTTGAGCAATAATCTTAAATTGATTCGGTATCCTTCATCTTCAAAGCTTCGAAATCTCCCCTTAGAGATTGAAGTCTTATCTTCTTCACCTTGTCAATGCCTTGGAGTGATTTTTCCAAAATCTTCCTAGCTTCCGTTGAATTTGTAGCAACGGCAACCTTCTCAAACATAGAATCATCCAAACATTGATGAATGAGAGTAAGAGCTTGTTGATCTTTCTTCCTTGTTTTTGCCAAAGCCTCCTTCGCTACTTGAGACAATGCCTCTTCATCTTGTGGCTCATCATAGCCTTTTTCAACAATCTCCCATACACCTTGAGAGCCAAGCAATGCTTTCATACGAAGGCACCATAATTCTCTTTCTTTAGAAGAGGAAAGTGAAAAGTAGTGTAATCACGGGTCGCCATTTCTCAACTCTCACAACCTAACTCTAGATACCACTTTGTTAGAAAAAGGAGGTATTAGTAATAGAAAACTCTCAATTTGCTTGATGCTTAATGTCAAGTACAAGTAGGTATTTATAGGTACAAATAGAAAACTCTAGACACATTTCTAGGAGCTTCCTAATTAATACCGTATTCTAGGAGCTTCCTAATTAATACCGCATTCTATGAGCTTCCTAATTAATAGTGACTTCTAGGAGCTTCCCACAATTAAAACACTTGTAGATTCTTACATGGAATTCTGCATGGTTCTAGAATTATCTAATTTTCAAATTAGTAATAACAGACTATGATCACTTACCAAATTGCTACCGTTTTGAATCCCGTAATAGTAAACACGAATGCAAATTGAATGTGCAGATCTTACCTACGGTGAATACTTAAAGATAAAATATTTTCTAGTTCTTTAACCAAAGAGGCATTTTTGTGGTTTACTGCATTGTTTTAAAATTTAGTTCCAAACTGGAATCACTTGGAAACCATTTTCGATGAACAATTCTTCAATGGAAACTAAGGTCAATGTTATAGACTTATAAAATATTCTATGGAAACATGGATAATTTATTGATGATTATATTAGTAGATTAAGTCAAATGAAAGCTAGATGTACGACCATGGTTCCATATTAAGTCAAATTTTCCTTCAAATGACGTTGGCCCAAACCAAACATTCATACGGTCAAGATTTGGGATTCTAAACTAGTAGTTTATAAGGATGAAGAAGGCCTAGTCATTGATAATTTTGAATTAGGGTTTGATGATGAATTGCAGGATATTTGTTGTGTTGACATTCAAAAAAATTGAATAACAAAAAAGGCAGCTAGCTGAGAAAAAAAGACTTGTCAAATGACAAGAGGATAAACATCATCGAAGAGAGGATGAACTTCTGTTCTTTATTCATCCTCGCACATGGGAAAATGAGTAAAAGTACCAATGTAAAAAAAGTGATGTATTTGACTTGTAAGGTAAGCCACTATAATTGTTGGGAAAAGGAAAAGCCAAAAAGCACAAGTCACATCAGATATAAAGAAAACTTCATCCTCTTACAACTTAGATCCGAGGATAGACTACAACACTCATTCTCTCAACATTCTTATAATAAGGACAACTAAAGGGAATGTTTATAATTCTAAACATAGACTAAGGACAATCATCTAAGACCCCAACGAATATGTTGTACTTCTCCTCTTGTTTGAAGCATCATGGTTTCTATTGATTCATAAGATCCATCCTTAAAAATTACAAGAAACATCATACCAGCAAAAGATCAAAGTTGTGAAAAGAATTCTCATCATCAAGTACTTTCTACTAATTTTAATTATATTTTAATTATTTTCTAACACACATCTATTACCCTTACACAAAGGACACTATTTTAAAAACTAAAGAAAACTAAGAAAAGTAGAATATCTCTGTTTAACCCCCCCC